>JAMWET010004884.1:547500-760858 GCA_024036415.1 Prochilodus magdalenae | reverse complement strand
GGCGAAGCCGAGGATTTGTTTGAGGATTATAGCTGGATGAGTCTGGAAAGTTGAAACACGAGCACGCTAATTTTGAAAGGCAGGAAGAAGTAAACAAATTGAAGTGATATTTTGGTCCTGTGTGCAGCCACGGTGAACTGAATATGATTAGCGCGCCCTGTCTGCATTTAAAGTAGCCTCTTTTGCATGGGCCCTTCGGACAATCAAGGCATCATAAGCGTCATCTCATTGCCCTATCGGATCAATTCGAAGGGGTGTGGCAGGTGGATGGGGTGGGAGTTATGACACTGCATTGTTTCTTGTCGTTCTTTCGTGTTGCTGTTTGAGTACCCGCAGTCCTCCTCTTCTCACTTGGCTCTGCGATTTGCAGGCTCTGTTCTTACTACTGATTTAAGACTGCTGCTCCGTAACAAACCTATGGTAACTATGGAAAGGGCAAATCAGCAATGAATGACAGTTGGCCATAGCAAGGCACGCAATGAGTTTCTGATTCAACTCGACTTGTTCTCACAGTCTGTTCATTAGAAACAGGAAGATGAACCGTTAAATTTCTTCCCGCTAGTTGCTATATTTTGTCAGGGATTTGCGTACGTCGTTATGGTCTACCTAAGACAAACAGTCTTTAATGAACAACCACAGTTAAGTGAGGCTGGCCCACTGAGAGCAAACCCACACTCACAGCCAGTTAATACATTTACACTCATCATATGATCATAATCTGCCCAGCCAGAAGGAAGTGTGGGATTGCAGTGCTATTTGGGAAAAAAGATAAAGGTTACTCAGGAACAATAAATGACTATCATTTAAGGCTGATGTGGGGGAATGTTTAGGGAGCTACACATACAGAAGTAGTGTCTTCTCAGTATGGCGTTGGGTCACCATGTTTTGCTAACGCAACATTCCAGACGTCTCGTGCATGGAGTTGTAGAGGTTCCTCACATGGTGTCCCTGTGATATAGCCATCCCCATGACAGCTTGAATATTCACACACTTCTGTTCCTGCAGATGGTGTGATTGTGGCTCACTTGGTAGTTACAAGTTACAGACTGTAAGTTCATTTGTTTCTCGTGGGTACTGTATTGTACCCTGTTTCTTCAATGGTCGGGACACCCATACAGGACCACCACAGAAGAGAGGTGTTATGTGGGTGTGTGGATCATTTCTCACCACTTGTAGAGACACTGTGCGTGGTGGTGGTGTGTTAGATCGTGTGGTGCTGTCAGACATAGCAGTGCTCCTGGAGTTGTCCACACCACTGGTTCCACGGTCAGTGTTCACTCTGTTAGACAACTACACCTTGTTGGTACTGTGGAGGGAGGGGGAGGGAATCAGTCAGCGCAACCCACCAGCACAACAATCAGTGTCACTGCATGTGTAGAGAACGGTCCACCATCCACATGAAACCTGCTCTGTGGTGGTCCTAATGGGGTCCTTGACCACTGTGAGTTGCAGGGTATCGAAGTAACACCAGAAACAGATGGACTACTATCTGTAACTGTAGAAAAGTACAAAAGTGCTCCAATATGGTAAATGGATCTGATAACTTTGGTCCCCAGCTGATAACATGGACGATGAGCATAGATGACAAAATGTGCAGCCATGTGTTGGCAGCTTAATTCCGATGGAACTTTTTGAAGCAATGTAATCAGTACCTACATCAAAGAGACAATCATGTTTTTCCCGTGATACGGGAATGTGGGAACGAATTACAAATTTGATGCAGCAGATTTCACAGCAGATATCCCATTTCCAAGTAAAACGCTCAGGCCCAAACACCCTCTTCAGTTTAATCGGAGTGCCTGAAGGTCACCCAGCCGAGTCTTGAAAACACTGCGCTGATAAAGCAAGGCTAGATAACCTCTGTTCCCCCGCATCCCTAGCAACTCCCTCTCCGTGGGAGCTGAGAGAACAGTAGAATGAGCAGAATGGAGGAGTTAGAAAGAAATAGGTTTGCATGATCTTGCTCCGTGCACCTTGACCTATAACGAACTAGACTAGACCTATCAGTCAGAGCCGGAGACCCGCAGCAGGCCACCCGGAGCTTTGAAATCCTTCCACCAAGCCCAGTGCTATTTCTGACGCTTTGCTAGCCTTGCTATCCCCCCTAAAATCCATCCACCGCCCACCCCACTCCACGCAGGTTTCTACGAGTGCAGCTCAGGCACTCTCATTCAGGTTCGCGGTGGGCCCCTGCACTACACTGCCCTTTGGCTCATCATCAAGCTGTCTGATATGGGGGCCTAAAGACGACACATTATTAGGGAGAAGCTCAATGTATATGCGCATGAGTGGAGCCCCGGCACACACACCCACAAACCGACACACGCTCGGGACACGTTTACCAGCGTATATACGCTAAATACAAAAGTCGGCACCAATCTTGAGTGACTTCACATGAATGATGGGGGAAAGGAGAGAGGCAGTAGGGGGCCGAGCGGAAGAGAACAATGGAAGACAATGGAGACAACAGAAACTGAGGTCACTGATACAATAGCTGGGGGGTGGTTATGGGTGTGTGTGGGGTATGCAAGGCTTGTTTAGCCTGTTGTGTAAAACCAAGGGGACAGGGACGAAATCTCTTGGGAGATGCGAGAAATGATATGAGGAAACAGTGAGGGTTTACTAGGAGGTGGTTAATTTATAACAAGGACAAGTTATTTTTAGCAAGCTGGCAAGCTGCATACACAAAGGTATCGCACGCACCACTTTATTTCAACGAAGCTATAATGCAATTTTGTGCCGGAAACACCAAAAAAAAACCCCTGTTTTTTTAATTATGTCGCTCATGGTCTTCTCTTTCTTTTTTCCTTAGAGAGGATGCACAAGTATTAATCTGAAACATCTCGTAAAGTCTGGACCCGAGGGATCCCGGGCTTACCTATATTATTAGTATCCCATGTGAAGATTACACAGCACAAGCATAATTCACTAAAAAATGGATCCCCCAAAATGCTCTGATACAAAAATAAGCTGATTAAAGAGCGATGTTCCATCATTTACCCATCCTTTATTCTCACCTTTTGCTTCTCGCTCTCGACGTTCCCAATTTCCATAATGACAAGTTGAGCTGTTTACATTCCCCACGTTTCACTCTCTCGTCTTTATTTATCTATTTATTTTGTTCGTTTGTTTGTTGTGGGGGCATGATGCGGTTCATCTGGTAACATGAGAGATCATAAAACATGCATGGAAAAAAGGAAAGAGGCCTGAAGTGGCTAATCTGGCATTACCGTAAACAAGCGAATTCGGCTCGCTGTATGAACCCAGCATATACAAGGACCAGCAGCAGTATGCCCTGAGGCGAGCGGAGGAAGATCACTATAGTGCAGAGTGATGATGAAAATGATGGAGGAGAGGCTGGCTGTTTACAGGACTGATAGCTCTGACAATATGTAAAATCTCCTTCACAGATGTGGTAAAGGGCGTCGGACGAATTCGAAAAAGGCGCGCCCATGCAGCATTTATCCCTGTGCGGAAGACACATGTCCACCTGCCTTTTCTCCTAGAAGAAAGGGTCTTATTGAGAATATTAAACCCACGGCAAATAATAAGGTGACTTAAAAATCAATTTCAGGCAAATAGAGCATGAGAGGTGGAATGGAAGACTGACATGAAAACCCAAATGAGACACCGGATACTTTGGGACTAATATCAACATCAGTAGACGGTATAAATGTGATAATGTGCTCTCTCGACACATTCCAGACAGTATACCCACGACCCAGTTCTAATTATTATCTTCATGGGGTAATTCTATAGATCGGTTATTGGAGCTAATTGCGACCCTATACGTAACCTGGAAAGCCAATAGAAAGTCGTTTGGCTTGGTTTCATTTGTATCAAAGGAGTTTAGTCAAAAGAAGTGAACGCCAATAACTACTGTGTTCTTTTTAAATATACTAGACCCACTAGGGACCCCTTTATTAGGTACATCCTACCTGTGTATTACACAACACACTATCTATTTTATCAGTTCCAAGACATACAGGAGCACCTTCTAGTTCTTCAGTATACTTGACTGTGTAGTCCATCTGATTCTCCTATGTACTGTATTACCCTCTTCTTCATAGATGGTGAGGACACCAATAGAACCACCACAGAGCAGGTGTAGTTATGGGGGTAGTAGTGTGCTTAGTGAGTGTGTTTTATGCTGGTGTTGAGTAGATCAGACACAGCAGTGCTGCTGAGACACCTTGTTTCAACCTGCTTGGAACTACGAATTAGTACCACCAACCAAAACTATTCAGCTCAACAGCATCCCGGTGGTCAGGCATCCTTTTTCGGCAGCGTCCTGTGTGCACCCCCTCACCCCCCCTGTTGTGCAGCATCTATGGGCAGCATCATATGGCAGGGTCCTGCGGGCAGCATTCCTGCAGGCAGCATCTAGACAGGCAGTGTCAATGTGATACCACCATATGACAGGGACTATAAGAGGATTCAACATAAAGCCACCGAGTGCAGCAGCGGACTCACCCACACCACCACATGTCCCAGTGCCACATGCCGTGCTGAGAATGATCCCAACCACCCACCGATAATACCTTGCTCTGTGGTGGTCCCGTGGGGGGTCCTGATGGACTACATCCAGTAGAAATAGAAAGTGCGTCTATATGCTAAGTAGATGTGATTAAACTAATTCAAAAGTGGCCAGTGAGATGCCATTTCTTTCCTACGGCCATGCGGTATTTCTGACGCAGATACGTTTATATAATGCTGCTGAGTTTTCTCCAAGGTTTTAGTTTGCCGTTCAGTTCTGTAGTGAACGTTCTACACTAAAACCTAAATCATAATGATGGTTTACCTCGAGCATGGAGAGTGACAGGTAAAGTTCATTGTGGGACTATGTGGCTAGTTTATCTGTAGCATTGCACACATATGCCATTAGATACATCGCATCCTGAGGCGCGATTTGCATTGCTAACTGTGGTATAAGGGGATTTATGGATATCGCTCCTATGTGCTAAGGAATACCACACACCACTGAGCGGCCCCAATCAGGACTGACTCGACTGAGAGCAGGTTAGAGTCTTACACCATCAACACACTCTACAGACATACACATATATGAACACCAACATACCATATACTGCTTCGCCTGGCATAAGGTCACAGACGGAAAGCACGAGCGCACACAACACCACACCATACAATGGGTCGCACAGTGTATGAAGGAGAGCATTAACGTGTGAAGCCTTCCACTGCTGTGGAGCGAAACAACAAAGTGAGTGCTGTCCTATATGTTCATCAAAGAGTAACAGGCAAATGTCACAATATGACTAATTGATGAGATGTAGGTGTAACTTAGACATCATGCTGCGGTGAGTAGGAAACAATTAATATGCTTAGCTGTGAGTTGGTAATGGTGAGATCTGGATGTTGTTCTTAGAATAGTCCATATTAGGAACTTAACCATGCTCCTGTACAAAATAGTTAGGGAGAGTTTGTGAAATGCCAGTAAACAGCACAATAGTGTAAATATATAAGACACAGTTCGTTGTGTCCAAGATAAAAACAAAGTGTGAACTTTCCCACAATTAAGAGCCCAAAAACCCAAAGTCACAGTTTTAATGTTAAGTGCAATAGATACCAAAGACTTTTTAACGCAAGCAGGTTTGGGACATTTCTGTTGATACCATCTCATCATGGTCAATTGTCGCTCCATGTAAACAGCAGCTGCTGTGTTCAAAAGGACCCATAAAATTAAAAAATCGAACAACAAGTGGAGATATGTGTTTTCTTTAGAACAGCAAAAATATATTACCAATAAAACAGACAGCAGTGATCATTAAAACCAGTTTGAGCTGGTACATGAGCACACAATATTATTAACCTCATTAGCGTGCA
The DNA here is from genome assembly GCA_024036415.1 of Prochilodus magdalenae. Classification (NCBI taxonomy): domain Eukaryota; kingdom Metazoa; phylum Chordata; class Actinopteri; order Characiformes; family Prochilodontidae; genus Prochilodus; species Prochilodus magdalenae. The sequence goes on along the minus strand of JAMWET010004884.1, from coordinate 755,014 downwards.
ACTGCACCCTCTTCTCAAATGTGATGCCTACAACATACGTATCCAGAACAAGTGGGACATTTTTGGTCCTTATTTTGGGGACTGAAGACACTAATCCAGTGATTTAAAAGTGATGACTGAAAGCTATTCTTGTTAGGGGTTCGGTCCAGAGCCGCTGGCCTCCAGCAGGGGGCCTGGGACAGAAGCGGTAGAGGAGCTGGTGGATCTGGGACAAATAAAACTCCAAGCCCCAGAATCCCCAGCGGTAAATCAACGCTGACCCACGCGCACTCTGAATGGTACGGGCATAAACATACGGAGCCCCGACTAGTGCTCCCCCCCGTCGCACACTTTCTGAGGGTGCGAACGGTTAGGGACAAAAAAGAACAAAAAAAGAAAAACAAACAAATAAAAACCAAACAACACCACCCCGAAAACGAAAAGCCTTTGTAATTATGGTTAAGTTTAAGTTTCGTTTGTAAGTTCTGTCTCTTTTGTTTGAGGTTCCCGCCATTTTGTTTTTTGTATCCGGTTTAGACAGTTTGCTCATATTCTACCACACAGCCTCGAGCGGCGCAGCGGTAGCGAACATGCACTCGTCGGGTTCAAATTCTGGCTTCGTTAAGTTTCAAAAAGCAACATAGCCTCATTCAACAGAGACAGTATTGACTTGGGTCAAACAATAAAAAAAAATAACGCTCTGCATTTGGGTCCTCCGACCAAACGTAAACGTCCTTCTGTTCTGCAAAGTCTTGTGCTGTGCAACAGAACATCTATTGTTGTATGAGTACGTCTCAATAAGAGACTACAGGCAAACCAGTCTAGCATCTCATCTGCATGTGTGGCCTTTCTCCTCTATGACCCATTTCAGATGAACTTGAGTCACTGTGTTTTTATTATTAATCTCTCCTGTCCCAACTTCCCAACCTTTCTGATGTGTTCCTGTATTTGAATTAGCAAAATAGAATAAGCACACACTGAAGCTTCCGGTTTGGTTGGGGTGTACTTCGGTAAGCATGATAGCCTTGGGTTCAAAAATGGAGCAGTGCATATGGGGGACAAAGCATGATTTTTTCCCATCGGGAGGTTGCTTTGGTACCACCAAACTATCGCTCTAGCTCGAGTGCCCTAAATATTAAATTCCTTTTATTATATTTCTTTAGTAGTGTCCCATTTATCATGTCTTGTTAAAAGGATACATGACCGTCAGAATGTTGCCTATGTAGACACTCCCTAATTAGACAGCTCACTAAGTATTAAGACGCACCCATGGTGAAACATGAATGATCATATGGGGTTCACACTAAGTATATTCAAATCAAAGTACCACATTGCTACATCTGTTGTAAATATGCCTACTACTCAAGATGAGACGTTTGCTGAGTTGGCTTGAGAGTGGAGGGAGGCTATATAGTGGGCCGGGTACATCTACTTAAGGTGGGGGTTACTGTTTAAAAGCGCTTTATTTTACACTGTGTGCCTTGACAACTCACATCAGTTTACATTAGCTTCCCATCCGGAAACTGTTTTGTCTTTTTTGGGGGGTGAAAGGTGTTTTTTATGATTGGTACATAATGCATCTGTTTAATGCATACAGGCTTTTGAACTTTATGCTGGGTATACTAGTCTGGATTGGATGGCCTTTTCTTTCTTTGGGCCAAGAATAATAATATCCATGAAAACGGTCTGATGCATGTCATTGTGATGGGAAACTGTATTGTGTCTCTGAAAGGTAGATTCTGATCAGAGCACAAAAGCACTTTTTCCCACTGTGCGACAGTCCGTTTCAGATTAACTTGAGGTCACCGTGTTTTCTAGTTCTGATATTTTGCTTTTGTCCCAACTTTGTGGAAATTCGAAACGAGCGGAGTGATGTGAGTAAATTGAAGCCTGCGGGTGGGGGTGTAGTTTGGTAAGCATGTAGCCTTGAGTTTCAAGTGTGGATCCATTATGCAATGATCTCCATAACCTAATGTGAAAAGGCCTGCTACTGCAGTGAGGGAATATGGATGGATGAACACTAAAAAAAAGTGCAAAATCATGTCACTTACTCTGTAAATATCGGACGCGGCTTAGTGATGTAGTGTTGCACTAAAGAATCCTATAACTTAAATAAACACAATAAATGCCCTTTAAGTGAACTTTCAACACGTAAAATCTTGTTTGCAAATTGTCAAAAATTCACTTCCTGCAAAAACTGCATTTTATTAAAAAAAAAAAAGCTGTACCCAGAAGGAATCAACAGACAGGAATTAAATTTGGTGGGTGGGTCATGAGACGTGTGAATAATTCACCAGTTTCAAGCTTGGACCAAGACGCTTGGGGACATAAAAAAAGTAAGGACGGGACTTGACTGACTATATTAGGGTTGTCCTGTTGCGCATGCTTTCCATTGTGACTCATAGCTGTTGTGTTGGCAGCATGCTTTCAAGCGAAGACAAATTGCATGACATGCATGGACTGAGCCTAACAGCCAAAAATTCGGGCCTTCAGCCAGCAGTGATGCCCTCCATTAGTGCCTTGAGCACACATTTTGCCAAAAGGGTGGATTGATGCAGGGGACTCCTACGCACATGGATTGGTTTACGATGACTTGCCCTTACCACAGCATCAACATCGCCAATCAAGTCTGCAATCGTGGCGTTGTGCCAAGACTTCATGTGACTCAGAATTGGCAGTAAGAGAAGGCTGCTTTTTGGTCTTGGTGGAGACGGAAAACAACGACTCCGCGTGTGGGGGAGAAACCGTGGTCAAAAATGAACTGTTGTTGTTGTTGTTGTTGTTGTTGTTTGTCCTCAAGTGTTCAAAAGGAGGGCCTGGTGTCACTTCTACCTCCACCCGTGGCGCAAGATCTGCAGGACCTGTGTGAGAATATTCAAGCTACATGGGATGGATTATCACGGACACATTAGACACCTCTCCACTGACACCATGTTGACACGTCAGGAATGACATATTAGCCATACCTGGAGACTCTATTTTATGTATGTCTAGCCCAAATTTTGGCCATAGCAGTCTAAATGAATCATCATCATCTATTGTTTTTTTTTTTTTATTCTGGTAACCTTTTATCTTCCTTATGGTGCAACTAATGTTTTGATGAGTGTATTATAAACATTAACAATGACGGCAAGCTACACTGTTAAAGATCTGAAAAACATACCCCTGAAAACCGAAACTTGTGATGTATGATGTGAAGAACATTTTCATGGGCTGATACTTCATGTGGTCAGTTGGGCTCGTGCTCGGAGTTAAAAAGCAGATGTTTGCTCTTGTGAGGACACCGGGCATGTCCCCTGTCCCCTTGCCTCCGTGATGGGGCATGTCACCTTTCCAAAAGAGCAGATTGTCACAGCCCCGCACCTGCCACCTCAGGGTTGCATCTCCATATAAATCAGCCCCCTCGCAGTAGCCCCCCAGGCACAAACACCACACCCTTCCCCAACAATGTCACTGCAGGGAAGATGGAACGAGTAGCATGTCAGGTCACAAAAAAGAGCTTTAGTGTCTATACCATGAGGCACTGCCTTGTCCCCCCCACGCCAAACGTCAGTGCCAGGAGTTCTACAGTCCACATGCCTTTGCCCTCTAGCTGAAGATCATGCACTGTGCGCTGCTAGAGCTTCTGAGCCCACACTGCGGTGGTGACCTGAGCACTTTATCCTAGAACCCATTGAGAGGATCGTCAGCCAAAGTTTAAATGTGCTTTTCATTTAATAATGTTTTCCCATACTATAATACCTTTCCATTAAACACATAAAGCTTTGTTCATTTAATGGGAATGTTACATACGACTTATTCAAAGTTTCCACTCTTTAACTTTTGTGGAATTCTTGCCGCCTGTAACTCTTCAATCCTTCCAATCTTCAAAACCAACTAGATTCCACCAATACAAGCGTTCCTCAAAGGTTGTCCCTGATTTATCTTCCTCTTCAAAGGAACTACTAACATTCACAACAAGCAACTGCCTAGATATTTCTGAGTAGGTTAGATACAGTATCAACTTGACATATCTACCTAAAGAAAGAAGTGCAAACAATCACAGAAGGATAACTGGAATATTTATTATTATTTATTATTATTATTATTATTATTATTATTATTAGATAGATACTTTATGGATCCCCAAAGGAAATTTAGCAGCCAGTAGCGGTTTCACAAAAACAGCACAGATACAAATACAAATTAAAAATATTAACAGCCGTGTGCAGTATGGGAAAAACCCAAATGGGTCGGTACTCAAAATGGCAGCAGTATTATTAACTGTGAACTATAAACTATACATAGTTTACAGATCACTAACGATATAAATATATTAAATATATAAATATCTCACTTCGCAAGGAGGCAAGAAATATATACAAGAAAACACAATATAACTGTAGACTGTAGAAAAGACAGTGCTATAGTAATACATAAATGTGCAGATGATGAAGTGCAAGGGACGCAGTTATCAGCAGATAATGACTGAATTAATAAAATAAAACATGTTGCATATACTGGTATTTAAATAAAGTGGAGTGTCCAGGAGTGTAGATGTACAGTATATACAGTAAAGTGTCCAGAGTGTCCAGGAGTGCAGATATAAACAGTATATACTAGTAGAGTGTCCAGGAGTTCAGATGTACCATATATACAGTAGAGTGCCCAGGAGTTCAGATGTACCGTATATACAATAGTGTCCAGAGTGCCCAGGAGTGCAGATGTACAGTATATACAGTAAAGTGTAATAGTGCATAAATATTATTATATTATTAAATATTATTATTATTATTATACAGCAGTTAAATGTACAAATGTACTAAATAAAAGTATACTTAATTGCAGTTCCAGGTAAATTTTTAGTCAATTTTAATGTACTAGAAATGTTCTTTTAATATCTACCTTTGATGTATGTCTTAAGTTAGATATTAAAAGAACATTTCTAGTACATTAAAATTGACTAAAAATTTACCTGGAACTGCAATTAAGTATACTTTTATTTAGTACATTTGTACATTTAACTGCTGTATAATAATAATAATAATATTTAATAATATAATAATATTTATGCACTATTACACTTTACTGTATATACTGTACATCTGCACTCCTGGGCACTCTGGACACTATTGTATATACGGTACATCTGAACTCCTGGGCACTCTACTGTATATATGGTACATCTGAACTCCTGGACACTCTACTGTATATACTGTATATCTGCACTCCTGGACACTCTGGACACTTTACTGTATATACTGTACATCTGCACTCCTGGACACTCCACTTTACTTAAATACCAGTATATGCACATGTTTATTTTATTAATTCAGTCATTATCTGCTGATAACTGCGTCCCTTGCACTTTCATGCACATTTATGTATTACTATAGCACTGTCTTTTCTACAGTCTACAGTTATATTTGTATTTCTTGTATATATTTCTTGCCTCCTTGCGAAGTGAGATATTTATATATTTATATATTTATATCGTTAGTGATCTGTACTATGTATAGTTTATAGTTAACAGTTAATAATACTGCTGCCGGTACCGACCCATTTGGGTTTTTCCATACTGCACACGGCTGTTAATATTTTTTAATTTGTATTTGTATCTGTGCTGTTTTTGTGAAACCGCTACTGGCTGCTAAATTTCCTTTGGGATCCATAAAGTATCTATCTAATAATAATAATAATAATAATAATAATAATAATAATAATAATAAATATTCCAGTTATCCTTCTGTGATTTTGCACTTCCTTTCTTTAGGTAGATTGTCAAGTTGATACTGTATCTAACCTACTCAGAAATATCTAGGCAGTTGCTTGTGTGAATGTTAGTAGTTCTTTGAAGAGGAAGATAATCAGGGACACCTTTGAGGAACGCTTGTATTGGTGGAATCTAGTTGGTTTGAAGATTGGAAGGATGGAAGAGTTACAGGGGCAAGAATTCCACAAAAGTAAAGAGTGGAAACTTTGAATAAGTCGTATGTAATTCCCATTAAATGAACAAAGCTTTATGTGTTTAATGAAAAGGTATATAGTATGGAAAACATTATTAATGAAAAGCACATTTAAACTTTGGCTGACGATCCTCTCAATGGGTTCTAGGATAAGTGCTAGTCACCACCGCAGTGTGGGCTCAGAAGCTCTAGCAGCGCACAGTGCATGATCTTCAGCTAGAGGGCAAAGGCATGTGGACTGTAGAACTCCTGGCACTGACGTTTGGCGGGGGGGACAAGGCAGTGCCTCATGGTATAGACATAAAGCTCTTTTTTGTGACCTGACATGCTCTCGTTCATCTTCCTGCAGTGCATTGTGGGAAGGTGTGGTGTTGTGCCTGGGGGGCTGCGAGGGGGCTGATTTATGGAGATGCACCCCTGAGGTGGCAGGTGCGGGCTGTGACAATCTGCTCTTTTGGAAAGGTGACATGCCCCAGCACGGAGGCAAGGGACAGGGGACATGCCGGTGTCCTCACAAAGAGCAACATCTGCTTTAACTCCGAGCACGAGCCCAACTACCACTGAAGTTCAGCCCATGAAATGTTCTTCACATCATACATCACAAGTTTCGGTTCAGGGTATGTTTCAGATCTTTAACAGTGTAGCTGCCGTCATTGTTAATGTTTATAATACACTCATCAAAACATTGTTGCACCAGAAGGAAGATAAAGGTTACCAGGAACAATAGATGATGATACATTTAGACTGCTATGGCCAAAATTTGGGCTAGACATACAAAAATAGAGTCTCCAGGTATGGCTAATATGTCAGCCTGACGTGTCAACATGGTGTCGTGGAGGTTCCTAATGGTGTCCTGTGATAATCCATCCCATGTAGCTTGAATATTCTCACACAGGTCCTGCAGATCTTGCGCCACGGGTGGAGGTAGAGTGACACCAGGCCCTTTTGAACACTTGAGGACAAACAACAACAACAACAACAACAACAACAGTTCATTTTGACCACGGTTTCTCCACACGCGGAGTCGTTGTTCGTCTCCACCAAGACAAAAGCAGGCCTCCTTACTGCCATTCTGAGTCACATGAAAGTCTGGCACAACGCCATTGCAGACTTGATTGGCGATGTTGATGTGGTAAGGGCAGTCATCGTAACAATCCATGTGCGTAGAGTCCTGCATCATCCACCCTTTTGGCAATGGTGCTGGCACTAATGGAGGGCATCACTGCTGGCTGAAGGCCCGAATTTTGGCTGTTGGCTCAGTCCATGCATGTCATGCAATTTGTCTTCGCTTGAAAGCATGCTGCCAACACAACAGCATGAGTCACAATGGAAAGCATGCGCAACAGGACAACCCTATATAGTCAGTCAGGTCCCGTCCTTACTTATGTCACAAGCGTGGCCAAGCTTGAAACCTGAATTATTCACACGTCTCATGACCCACCCACCAAATTTAATTCCTGTCTGTTGATTCCTTCTGGGTACAGCTTTTTTTTTTTAATAAACTGCAGTTTATGCAGGAAGTCTATTATTGACAATTTGCAAACAAGCTGTTACGTGGTGAAATGTCACTTAAAGGGCATTTATTGTGTTATTTAAGTTATAGGATTCTTTAGTGCAACACTACATCACTAAGCCTCGTCCGTTTGACAGAGTACATGATTTTGCATCTTTTTTTAGTGTTCATCCATCAATATTCCCTCACTGCAGTAGCAGCCTTTCAAATTGGTTATGGAGATAATGCATAATGGATCCACACTTGAAACTCAAGGCTACATGCTTACCAAACTACACCCCCACCCGCAGGCTTCAATTTACTCACTCACTCCGCTCGTTTCGAATTTCCACAAAGTTGGGACAAAAGCAATATCAGACTAGAAACACGGTGACTCAAGTTAATCTGAAACGGACTGTCGCACAGTGGAAAAGTGCTTTGTGCTCTGATGAATCTACCTTTCAGAGCACAATACAGTTTCCACAATGCATCAGACCGTTTCATGGATATTATATTCTTGGGCCCAAAGAAGAAAAGGGCCATCCAGACTGTTACCAGCATAAAGTTCAAAAGCCTGTATGCATTAAACAGATGCATATGTACCAATAAAAACCCTTCCACCCCCCAAAAAAGACAAAACAGTTCACGGATGTGGAAGCTAATGTATACTGATGTGATGTCAAGCAACAGTGTAAAATAAAGCTTTTTAAACAGTAACCCCCACCCTTAAGTAGATGTACCGGCCCACTAATAGCTCCTCCACTCTCAAGACAACCAGCAAACGTCAATCTTGAGTAGGCATATTTACAACAGATGTAGCAATGGGTACATTTGATTGAATATAGTGTGACCCCATAATGATCATTCATGTTCACCATGGGTGCGTCTTAATACTTAGTGAGCTGTCTAATTAGGGAGTGTCTACATAGGCAACATTCTGACGGTCATGTATCCTTTTAACAAGACATGATAAATGGGACACTACTAAAGAAATAATAAGAATTTAATATTTAGGGCACTCTAGAGATAGTTGTGGTACCAAAGCAGACCCCGATGGGAAAAATCTTTGTCCCCATGCACTGCTCCATTTGGAACCCAAGGCTACATGCTTACCGAAGTACACCAAACCGGCAAGCTTCAGTGTGCTTATTCTATTTGCTAATTCAAATACAGGAACACATCAGAAGTTGGGAAGTTGGGACAGGAGAGATTAATAATAAAAACACAATGACTCAAGTTCATCTGAAATGGTCATAGAGGAGAAAGGCCACACATGCAGATGCTAGACTGGTTTGCCTGTAGTCTCTTATTGAGCGTAATATACAACAATAGATGTTCTGTTGCACAGCACAAGACTTGCAGAACAGAAGGACGGTTACGGTTTGGTCGGAGGACCCAAATGCAGAGCGTTATTTTTTTTTTTATTGTTTGACCCAACGTCAATACTGTCTCTGTTGAATGAGGCTATGGTGCTTTTGAAACTTAACGAAGCCAGATTTGAACCGACGATGTGCATGTTCGCTACCGCTGCGCCGCTGAGGCTGTGTGGTAGAATATGGAGCAAACTGTCTAAACCGGATACAAAACAAAATGGCGGGAACCTCAAACAAAAGAGACAGAACTTAAACGAAACTTAAACTTAACCATATTACAAGGCTTTTCGTTTCGTGGGTGTTGTTTGTTTATTTGTTTGTTTTTCTTTTTTGTTCTTTTTGTCCCTTACCGTTCGCCCCTCAGAAAGGTGCGACGGGGAGCACTAGTCGGGGCTCCGTATTTATGCCGTACCATTCAGGTGCGCGTGGTCAGCGTTGATTACCGCTGGGGATTCTGGGGCTTGGAGTTTATTTGTCCCAGATCCACCAGCTCCTCTACCGCTCTGCCCAGGCCCCCTGCTGGAGGCCAGCGGCATGGACCGACCCCTAACAAGAATAGCTTTCAATCATCTTTTAAAACTGGATTAGTGTCTTCAGTCCCCAAAATAAGGACCAAAATGTCCCACTTGTTCTGGAACATGTTGTAGGCATCACATTTGAGAAGAGGGTGCAGTGACGCTAATGAGGTTAAATAAATATTGTGCTCATGTACCAGCTCAAACTGGTTTTAATGATCACTGCTGTCTGTTTTATTGGAAATATATTTTTGCTGTCTAAAGAAAACACATATCTCCACTTTTGTTGATTTTTAATTTTATGGGTCCTTTGAACACAGCAGCTGCTGTTTACATGGAGCGAAAATTGACCATGATGAATGGATCAACAGAAATGTCCCAAACCTGCTTGGTAAAAAGTCTGGTTCTATTGACTTACATTAAAACTGAGTTGGTGTTTGGGCTCTTTTGTAAAGTTACCACTTGTTTTTCTTTGGACATCAACACTGTTATATAGTTATATTGCTGTTTACTGGCATTTCACAAACTCTCCCAACTATTTTGTAGGAGCTGGTTAAGTCCTAATTGAATTCTAAGAACACCAACAGATTACCATAATCACAGCTAAGCATAAATGTTTCTACTCACCGCAGCATGATGTCTATTACACCTACATCTCATCAATTAGTCATATTGTGACATTTGCGTTACTCTTTGAGAACATAAGACACACTCACTTGTTGTTTCTCCCAGCATGGAAGCTCAAGTATGCTCTCCTTCATACACTGTGCGTGTGTGTGTGTGTGCGCTCGTCTGCCGTCTGTGACCTTTGACAGGCGAAGCAGTATGAGTGTGTTCATTGGTATTCTGGAGAGTGTGTTGAGGTGAGACTAAACCTGTCTGCTCAGTCAGTCTGATGGGGGCCGCTCAGGGTTTGGTATTCTTAGCATAGGAGCCCTCCTAAACCACTTATCCACATTAGCAATGCAAATCGCTCAGGATGGATTTATCTAATGGCATTGGGAATCACAGATAAATAGCACACCCACAATGACTTTACCTGTCACTCTCCATGCTCGAGGTAAACATCATTATGATTTGGTTTTGTGTTACGTTCAACAGACTGACGGCAAACTAAACCTGGAGAAAATCAGCAGCATTATAAACGTATCTGCGTCAGAATCCGCATGGCAGTAGGAAGAAATGCATCTCTGGCCACTTTTGATCAGTTTATCACATCTACTTAGCATATAGACGCACTTTCTAGTTCTATGGATGTAGTCCATCAGGACCCCCCACGGGACCACCACAGAGCAGGTATTATGTGGGTGGTGGATCATTCTCAGCACTGCAGTGACACTGACATGGTGGTGGTGTGTTAGTCCGCTGCTGCACTGTGCATTGTTGAATCCTCTAGTCCTTCATTGGTGGTCACATGACGCTGCCTGTCAGATGCTGCCTGCAGAATGCTGCCCGCAGGACCCTGCCCATAGGATGCTGCCCACAGGACGCTGCACACAGGACGCTGCCCGAAGGATGCTGCCCACGGGATGCTGTTGGCTGAATAGTTTTGGTTGGTGGACTATTCTTAGTCCAGCAGTGAAACAGAGGTGTCCAGCAGCACTGCTGTGTCTGATCTACTCACACCAGCATAACACACACTAGCACACTACTACCCCCATAATACCTGCTCTGTGGTGGTCCTATGGGGTCCTCACCATTGAAGAAGAGGGTAATACAGTACATGGAGAAACAGATGGACTACAGTCAGTAACTGAAGAACTAGAAGGTGCTCCTATATGGTCAGTGGAACTGATAAAATAGATAGTGTGTGTTAATACAAGGTAGGTGTACCTAATAAAGTGTCTAGTGGGTCTAGTATATTTAAAAGAACACAGTATTTAGTGCGTTCACTCTTTTGACTAACTCTTTGAACAAATGAAACCAGCCAAACGACTTTCTATTGGCTTTCCAGGTTATGTATAGGTCCAATAGCTCCAATAACGATCTATAGAATTACCCCCATGAAGATAAGAATTAGAACTGGGCGTGTGCTGTGGAATGTGTCGAGAAGCAATTTCACATTAACCGTCTCGATGTTGATATTAGTCCCAAGTCTCAGGTGTCTCATTTGGGTTTCATGTCAGTCTTCCCATTCCACTCTCATGTTATTTGCCTGAAATTGATTTTTAGTCCCTTATTATTTGCCGAGTTTAATATTCTCAATAAGACCTTTCTTCTAGGAGAAAAAGGCAGGTGGACAGGTGCTTCCGCACAGGGATAAAGCGCAGGGGCCTTTGAGTCGTCCGAGGCCATTACACTCTGTGAAGGAATTTACATATTCAGAGCTATCAGTCTGTAACAGCCAGCCTCCTCCATCATTTTCATCCAATCTGCACTAAGTGATCTTCCTCCGTCGCTCAGGGCACCTGCTGCTGGTCCTTAATGCTGGGTTCATACAGCGCAGCGGATTCGCTTGTTACGGTAATGCCAGATAGCACTTCAGGCCTCTTTCTTTTTTCCATGCATGTTTTATGATCTCTCATTTGCATGAACGCATCATGCCCCCACAAAAACAAACGAACAAAATAAATAGATAAATAAAGAGAGAGATGAAACGTGGGGAATGTAAACAGCTCAACTTGGCATTATGGAAATTGGGAAAAGTCGGAGCGAGCCAAAAGTGAGAATAAGGATGGTAAATGATGGAAATCTCTCTTTAATCAGCTTATTTTGTATCAGAGCATTTTGGGGATCCATTTTTTAGGTGAATTATGCTTGTGCTGTGTAATCTTCACATGGATCCTAATAATATAGGTAGCCCGGGATCCCTGGGTCCAGACTTTACGAGATGTTTCAGATTAATACTTTGCATCCTCTAAGGAAAAAAGAAAAGAGAATGAGCGAATAATTAAAAAAACAGGGGTTTTTTTTGGTGTTTCCGGCACAAAATTGCATTATAGCTTCTTTGAAATAAAGTGGTGCGTGGATACCTTTGATGTTGCAGCTTGCCAGCTTGCTAAAAATACTTGTCCTTGTTATAATTAACCACCTCCTAGTAACCCTCCTGTTTCCTCATATCATTTCTCGCATCTCCAAGAGATCGTCCGTGTCCCAATTTGTTTACAAACAGGTAAACAAGCTTGCATACCCACACACACCCATAACCACCCCCAGCTATTTTATCAGTGACCTCAGTTCTGTTGTCTCCATTGTCTTCCATTGTCTCTCCCTCGGCCCCCTGCCTCTCTCCTTTCCCCCATTCAGTCATGTGAAGTCACTTCAGATTGTGCCGACTTTTGTATTTAGCGTAATACGCGGTAAACGTGTCCGAGCGTGTGTCTGTTTGTGTGTGCGGGGCTCCACTCATGCGCATATACATGAGCTTCTCCTAATATGTGTCGTCTTTAGGCCCCCATTCAGACAGCTTGATGATGAGCCCAAAGGCAGTGTAGTGCAGGGGCCACCGCGAACCAATGAAGAGTGCTGCGCTGCACTCGTAGAAACCTGGTGGAGTGGGGTGGGCGGTGGATGTTGAGGGGGGATAGCAAGGCTAGCAAAGCGTCAGAAATAGCACTGAGCTGGTGGGAGGTTTTCAAAGCTCCGGTGCCTGCTGCGGTCTCCGGCTCTGACTGATAGGTCTAGTCTAGTGCGTTATAGGTCAAGGTGCAAGGAGCAAGATCATGCACCTATTTCTTTCTAACTCCTCCATTCTGCTCATTCTACTGTTCTCTCAGCTCCCACTGAGAGGGAGTTGCTGGGATGCGGGGGGACAGAGGTTATCTAGCCGTGCTTTATCAGCGCAGTGTTTTCAAGACTCGGCTGGGTGACCTTCGAGGCACTCCGATTAAACTGAAGAGGGTGTTTGCCTGAGCGTTTTACTTGGAAATGGGATTATCTGCTGTGAAATCTGCTGCATCAAATGTGTACATCGTTCCCACGTTCCCGTATCACGGAAAACAGGATTGTCTTTGATGTAGTACTGATACATTGCTTCAAAAAGTCCATCGGAATTAAGCTGCAACACTGGCTGCACATTTTGTCTCTATGCTCATCGTCCATGTTGTCAGCTCCACTTACCATATCGGAGCACTTTGTACTTCTACAGTTACAGATAGTAGTCCATCTGTTTCTGTGTGTACTTCGATACCCTGCGATTCAGTGGTCAGGACGCCCTCAGGACCACCACAGAGCAGGTTCATGCACTGCAGTGACACTGATGTGGTGCTGGTGAGTTGAGCTGACTGATTCAACAGTACCAACAAGGTGTAGTGTCTAACAGAGTGGACAGTGAGTGGACGCAGTGTTTAAACACTCCAGCAGCACTGCTATGTCTGATCCACTCACACCAGCACCACACACACTAACACACCACCACCACGTCAGTGTCTCTACAGTGGTGAGAATGATCCACCACCCACATAACACCTGCTCTGTGGTGGTCCTGTGGGGGTCCCGACCATTGAAGAAACAGGGTAATACAGTATACAGAGAAACAAATGAACTACAGTCTGTAACTGTAGAACTACAAAGTGAGCCATATCACACCATCTGCAGGAACTGTGTGAGGATATTCAAGCTGCATGGGATGGATTATCACAGGACACCATGAGGAACCTCTACAACTCCAACCGAGACATCTGGAATGTTGCGTTAGCAAACATGGTGGCCCGTCGCCATACTGAGAGACACTACTTCTGTATGTGTAGCTCCATAAACATTCCCCACATCAGCCTAAATGTATCGTCATTTATTGTTCCTGGTAACCTTTATCTTTTTTCCAATCCACTGCAATCCCACACTTCCTTCTGGCTGCAGCTATGATCAGATGATGAGTGTAAATGTATTAACTGGCTGTGATGTGGGTTTGTCTCCAGTGGGCCAGCCTCACTTAAACTGTGGTTGTTCATTAAAGACTGTTTCTTAGTAACCTAACGACTACGCAAATCATGGACAAATATAGCAACTAGCGGGAAGAAATAACGGTGCATCTTCCGTTGCTAATGAACAGATGTGAGAAGAAGTCGTTGAAGCAAAACTCATTGCGTGCCTTCTATGGCCACTGTATTCATTGATGATTTGCCCTTTCCATAGTTACCATAGGTTGTTACGGAGCAGCAGTCTTAAATCAGTAGTAAGAACAAGCCTGCAAATCAGAGCCAAGTGGAAAGAGGAGGACTGCGGTACCAAACAGCACACGAAGACGACAAGAACAATGCAGTGTCATACCTCCCACCCCATCACTGCCACACACCTTCGAATTGATCCGCTAGGGAAATGAGATGAAGCTTAGATGCCGTGATTGTCCGAAGGGATGCAAAAGAGCTACTTTAAATGCAGACAGGGCCGCAATCATAATCAGTTCACCGTGGCTGCACACAGGCCAAAATATCACTTCAATTTGTTTACTTCTTCCTGCCTTTCAAATTAGCGTGCTCGTTGTTTCAACTTTCCAGACTCATCCAGCTATAAGCCTCAAACAGCCCTCGGCTTCGCCACTGCTACAGTTTTATGCAATTTATTTATTTACTTTTAATTAAGTGCTCCGAATCAATTAATCCATAAAAGCCATTAACAAAAAAACCCTTTCTGCTCTCTAACGAGGACATATTTATACACATCCAACAAACATTTCATTTTATGAACTCTGGCACCGGCCTGAGCAAATGAATCATTCAACAGATACGTTAGCAATTATGTCCCTCTTTAATATACGCCGCTCGCCATAAAGCCGTGACATGATACTATTGCATTCCACTGTGAAGGAGACGGACTTGCACGTCGGGATACAAGGCGAAATGACAAAAACACAACAGATAAGGGTAAAATGAAGCAAACCCGCAAGTTTCAAGGCTCAACAACAACCTGACTGTATACAGTATGAAGAGAAACATTAATCAGGGCAATCTTCCACTGTGGAATCTGATGAGAAGGTGTTGCATAACTGTTCTCGGAAAGAAAGAAAGAAGGGATTCATTTGTGTTTGGCTCACGGTAGTGACATTCAGCGGAGTGAGTGAGTGAGTAAGCAATTTGTCAGAGGAGTACAGTAGGCAGAATTACTGGAGGTGAAAATGACTCTGATCATGTTAGTGTCAGGCATAGCCAGGCAATGCTAATCCTTAGTTAATGCATTTCTGGACTAATAGACCATGTCCAATGCAGTGTGAGTTCTGCTGTTGTTTGCTTGTGGGTTTGTTGTATCGGATGCCAAGACCTTCTCACTGGAGAACTGCACATGTACATTCATTCATCTGTTCATGAATCACCACCACAGGACTAATATGGCACCCACATAATGGATGTACACATGTAACTGTGTCTGGACAAAAAAAAAAAGGAGTCACCTTCGACGGAAACAAACCTAGTAGCATGTTATACCTTCACAAGCACGAATAACAGCTGTGATTCGATTTGGCATGGCCTGGCTAAGTTTCTGGATGTAGGCCACGTTAATGTTCAGTGCAAGGATTGCGCAGTTAGGCCAAATTTGGTTGATGCCTTCCCGGGCACTGTTCTGAGGAGAGTTTCCTGTAGACTGGGATTTTAGCCACTACTGGTAGACCAGTATGACCGTACGCTTCTATACACCTGTAGATTCAGCTACTTCCTTCACACTGAGGTCTTTGTTTCTTTTAGCCAATCATTAACATCTGCTTTGGAGCCATTTTCCGCCACCTCTTCTCAATGGATCGATCAATCTATGGATTCCATCACTCACCATCCCCCCACACCCCCCACCGCAGGTATCTATAGCTCCATCGTGTTATACAGCACCATCTGCAGGTACCTGAAGTTACTACCACTTAGTACTTATTTATGAAGGTTTTTCTAAATACTGCGTGGAGAAGTCTCTGGAAAACGACACAGCTTTTTTCTCTGGATTCACTTTTTGTATTTAGCTGCATAATACATGCAACTCTTTACAGGTCAAACCGTACAGGCAATTCAGGAACCCTGTTCATTAATCTCAAGTGTTCAGAACCACATTATACAAATCACACTTACAATCAGAGCAGTGAATATAAAGCCCTAAACTACAAGAAAGGATCTCTACTGCGCTGGTGTGAATTCCACCAATCACAAATGATTATGTTACCTTGCATGAGGTGGGCACGGTTTGGATTTAAATAAGTAGATAATTAGGAGGTTTTGATTGGATAATTACTTTGATTCGATAATTACTATTAATATGTTTCAGCTGGCAATAAGTATTTAACCCTAACTGATGCAGGGAGCAGCTTCTCGTTTCTGAAACAACCATGCAGGAAGACGGATCCTGTGATCGTGGAAAAGCTCTGACTGTTTTTCAGATGGGTCAAGCTATTGTCCTGAGCCTATTAAAGGACTGGAATAGGGTTCAGACCTGTCCAAAACCTGGAAATAGAGTGGAGAACCACCTTGACGAAAAACAAAGACCTTTAATGACTGGATTCAGAGATCATTTGAAGTTATCACTGAAGTTAAGTCATAGAAAATGGACAGTAGAACTAATGGCTACATTTAAAAGTGCATGTAAAAGCATTTCCACAGACGTAGTGCCTTGAGAACTGGGAACAAACACATATTTAGAAAACCACTTATTGGTGAGGGAGCAGAAGGTTTGGACTCTGAAGCCATGGTAAAGGTCATGTGGCCGGATCAGTCCAGATTTGCTCTATTCCAGGGCAATGGGCATGTCAGGCCAGGAAGGGATGCACCCATCATGCATAGCGATCACTGGCTACACTGAAGGGATTGAATGACCAGGTTATCCAATCAATTGATGTTTCCTCCCTGACGGCACAGGCATATTGTAGAAGGACAATGCCAAGATTTATTGGGCTCAGATTGTTAAAGAGGGGTTCAGTGAGCATGAGGAACCATCTTCACACATGAATTGGCCACCACGGAGTCCTGGCCCTGACCCCTTTGGATATCTTTGGGATGTGCTGGAGAAGACTTCAACTCACCCGCCATCAATACAAGATGTTGGGTAATAAATGAAACAACTCTGAATGGAAATTAATGTTGTGAAGTTTCTAAAGTTGTTGAAACAATGTGACAGATAATGTGTACAGTAATCAACAGTAAATGTGGTCAAATAATCCATATTATATTTTTGGCCTTTTTACTGCAGAATGCTGAATGAAACCACACAATTAACAAGCATGCCAGAAAACTAAACTTAATTTCATTTTCTGAAGCAATTATACTGGTGACAAAGTGGATAGGCCCCTTATCAGCCTGTACAGTTTGCCATGGCTGACATGCTTAATAGGACTAGGTAGTCACCACAACTCTTACCTTGAGTGGGGTTGGAGATGTCTTCCCAACTCGGATTTGGTCATCACTCAGTGATGTTCCACCAACATGACACATCATCAGTTGTGCACCATGACCACCTTGGGTGTTTCTTCCTTTCATCACAGGACACCTTTAGCTGAGGCAGGCCCACCACAGGCTGATCAGACCTAGCTGTGTGTCATGTGGTGACAGAGTGATCCTTTGGTAGCCCACCCTGTCTCCTACTGTTTCAGCCATAACCAGTGAACTGCTTCCTTCAGCAGCAGAGGCTTCTGTTGCCTCTGATGCCTATTTCCTTCAGGAGCTTTACAGTGGAACTGGCTACAAAGCTTGTGCAGCCCACCTCCACCGGATGTACCTTCACACTCCAGCCCCACTACTCTGCTCTAGACTTCCAATTTGGCATTCCTCAGCTTTTGCCTTTCGTGTGCCTCACTGAGGGCATCCACCCATAGGGTTGCCACCCGTCCCGTGAAATACGGAATCGCCCTTTATTTGGAATTAAACGTTGCGTTCCGTATTAAACCAATATGGGACGCATTTTGTTCCGTATTTTCGTAAATTTCTGATATACACTGTCACACGAATGAATGACACATAAATGATCACAATCTCTCTCAACCCCACCCCCCACCCATGCGTGTCACACATTATTGATCACACTCTCCCCTAAACAACCGCACACATACGATTTCGAGATTTCGAACACGTCACTCACACATTCAAACACATGTCATTCACACAGGGACCCCGCCCCCCCTGTCCTTTATTTTAATTTCTGAAAGGTGGCAACCCTATCCACCCATGTTACATTAGTCAACTTCACAAAGAAAACATACTGGTAGGAGCTCGACCAGAGAGCTAAATCTGGATGCAGGTTGATCGCGGCAGCTGTGGCTGTGTTCAGTAGACGTGATTCTGAAGGTGAGGGGGTTGGGGCTGAAAGGATATGCTAATCCCAACAAAAGGCACTTAACTCTCTATTAACTACAATAAATGACATTATGTAACAGCAGGTAAGGGTTAATTAACCTCAGGCCTATTTTTACAGCACTAGGCGTATATGTTTATGGTGTATGGTTGAATAACGCAATTTTCTTGTCATTTTTTCTGCAATAAACTTTGTTTTGTTTACCATGATTGACTTTAATATGTGACTACCTCACTACCCACGTAAGCCTATGTTAGAACCTCGTACAACTCACCTCCCGTAGTATGTAGAAACTGTTACGCAGTCAGGCTCATTGCTCTGTTTATATGCTGCTATTAAACAGCGATGGTATTTGACCAGTGGCAGTATCCAAGTCACATTTATCATTTATCATTTATCAGAATATTCCCTGAAAGATGTTTAAGCACCAAAGCTGCTTTGATAGACCTTTGTTGTAATATCTGATTAGATTTGTCAATTTCTCTCCATCTGGGTTTGACCAGAGGAGGATGGGTAACTCTCTTGAGCCTGGGTGCCTCTCAAGCTTGTTTCCTCCTCTTACTTCCAGTGAGTTTTTCCTTGTCACTGTAGCATTTGGCTTGCTTATGGGAGGCTTGCTTATAGGGGGCTTGGACCCAGATTCCCTTTTGAGCCCTTTGCTTATATTTTTATTCTTTTAATTTTCCATAATCTACTTTTCTATATCTGCTTTGAGACAACATGAACAAATTTGTATTTCACTTTTTGCTACCAAAAATGTAACCCACCAAAAATTGGTATAAGTTGATAGAAGAGCTTTGGGGGTCACCTTTTTTAATATCACTTGGAGTAACAAAAAATCAGGGCTGCATCTTGCCTTATAGGAGCCCCAAATGAATTTCCCAGTTTCCATTGGTATCCTTTGGACATTTTGCACAGAGAAAGAACTAGGACTTGGGAGGTTCCCAGTGCCTTAGCCTGGCCATAAGAAGACCAATTTGATAGGGGCCACCAAAACGTGGTAGAAATTGGTAGGAAAGCTTGGATGGTCACCTTTATTAATATAAAGTGGATAAACAAACACCCAAGGATAGAAGGACTCATGGACTGTGGGTTTATATTGTCTTATAGGAGATCCAAACTAATCGTACTATTACATTGGTATCCTTTGGACATTTTGCACAGGGAAGGAACTAGGATTGGGAGGTTAGCTTCCCAGTGCCTTAGCCTGGCCATAGTAAGGCTTTGGCAGTCTGATAGAAGCCACCAGAAATTGGTGGAAATTGGTAGCAGAGCTTTGGCGACCACCTATAGTAGTATAAAGTGGGTAACAAACAGATCCAAAAATACAAGAGCCCATGGAGTGTTCATTTGGCCTCTTAGAAGGACCAAATGAACTGTACAATTTCTAGTCATATTTTGTGCACAGTGAGAAAATTAGAAGTGTGGGGTTTAGCTTCTAAGTGACCTAGCCTGGCCATAAGAAGACCAATTTGATAGGGGCCACCAAGAAGTGGTAGAAATTGGAAGGAAAGCTTGGATGGTCACCTTTATTAATATAAAGTGGATTAACAAACACACCCAAGGCTAGAAGGACTCATGGGCTTTGGGTTCATATTGCCTTATAGGAGATCCAAACTAATTGTACTATTCCATTGATATCCTTTAGACTTAACCCTAGAGTGAGCAATCTAGGGCCAGGAATGCTTAGCTTCTGAATGACCTAGCCTGACCCTTAGTTAAACCATTGTGATAGGAGCCACCAAATGTTGATAGAAATTGGTTTTCTTTATTAGCATAAACCGGGTTAACGCACAATCCCAAGAATAGAAGGACTCATGGTCTGTGGGTTCATCTTGCTTTATAGGAGCCCCAAATAAATTGTACCATTCCATTTGTGTCTTTCAGACTTTTTTTTGCGCAGTGAGCAATCTAGGGGGTGGGGGGTTAGCTTCCAAGTGACCTAGCCTGACCATAGTAAGACTGACCCATTTGTTCCCTGATATCACTGGAAACTGCCCTTTGCTTCCATAGCAACTGTTATTTTATACACAAAGGTTGTGATTGCTGTGTAAGTGCCGCAGTACCTCTGATTAAGTCTTCAATGTGCAAAGCTGTGAAATTTTTTTTCCCTTCATCCTTTGCACACTTCAAATACAACCTTAAAAAAAAACTTCCCAAAGCTGAAAAGTCTGAGCCTCATCTGATAAGGTCTTATCAGGCAAACATCCATAACGAAACTTATAGTGGCTTTATCTGTGCAGAGTTTAATGCTTAACTGAAGGAAGATCAGTGATACCCATCTGCGATGTACTTGTCGGAAGAAAGGAAAGCAAGAAAACCGGCAAAATCTTTTCAAAGGAGGAAATGTTTCCTAAAGAGCCGCCGATAAAAGTTCCAGAAGTACTTTATCCGAGGGATTATCTGGGTAGTGCACATGACATATCTGATATAGAGTGCACGGAAGAAGGAAAGAAGAAAGAAAGGTGCTGTACCAGAGGCTGCACAGAAAGAAGAACACTTAGCGGAAAATTATACTGAAGCCTTAACAAACTAAATTTTGAGTTTGGTACAGACGAAGCTAAGCCACACTGTGTTTAGAGGAGATAACACTCTTTGCTCTCTCAGTTCTGCTATTGTCCTACTATAGAGATGAGTTTCTTTTGATTGTGCCCATTTTGGTTCACTCTGGTTGCCTGCTGAGGGAATAATTTTAACACAAAGGACCTTGATTGAAAGCCTCACTTAAACAAACAGAGACACCATGTCACAAAAGGACCTGGTGACAAAAAAGGGACCCTTTTTTTGGGATCTGTCTACGCATATTCAGGCTGCAGGTACCACAGAGTGCTCTCGCTTTTGTCCATCTCAATTACACCTACCGTGCCTTCTAAGCAATCAAAAAGTTGTCAGGTTGCGTGAGCCTGAACGTCAGGATGAAAACATCGACCTATGAACTTTTATATAGTTCAACTCAGGCACGTGCCCTACGTGATCCAGACACCCTGGCGCTGATCCGTCGAATAAACCCCATAGAAAAACAATGCCAATAAAATGAGACACTCTGGAGCAGCTACATGTGAGCCTGGAGTCTTCATGCTTAATGCCACGTGCCAGCTAGAGGGGTATTATGCCCCCCATCACAGTGGAGTGGTGTGAGAACTGTGTTCTCTGGAGTACTAGAGCATCATCCATTACCTTTCGGCTGAGCTGGAGTGGCATTTACGATCTAGAACTAATCATCCAACCTCAGTAGCTGGCCTCACTAATGTTCTTATTGGCTAAATGCCATCAAATCCTCATAGCAATGTTCTAGCGTTGAGTGTAAAGTCTGATCGGAGGAGTATAGGCAGTAGCTGAAAAAACACTGTGTAATTGTCTTTAGTCTATACTGACGTATAGTATACCTTTCCCAAAACAACTAAATACAGTACAAATGTAGAAGTTCTAGATAACTAACTTCAACCCAACGTCTAAGTATATACAGAGAACTGAGGTCTGTTGTACCCATCCCTTTTTGGGATCTTTATGGCCTACAATAAAATTATAAAGGTCAAAGTTTGTCATAAAATGTAGCTGTAATGTAAAATGTAACATGCATAAAAACACACATGTGCATATATTTAAAAGGTATCAGTATAAAAATGCACAGACAATCCAGCAAAAATGATTAGTATAAATGAATAAAAGAATGTGATGGCCTGAGCAACAACAAGGCTGGATTTCTGCTAACCCTGTCGAATGCATGCATCACCCAAATTCGTTGTACTGCATGAATTATTACATACAAATGGTTTTTAAAAAAGTTGTCATGTGTTTTTATTACTTAAAATTGCTTAAATATTTGACCAAAGAACATTTTAAAAGGTAGTGTATTTGCTACCTGTAAAGCATCTGCAGTATATTATACAGGGGTTGGACAATGAAACTGAAACACCTGTCATTTTAGTGTGGGAGGTCTCATGGCTAAATTGGACCAGCCTGGTGGTCAATCTTCATTAATTGCACATTGCACCAGTAAGAGCAGAGTGTGAAGGTTCAGTTAGCAGGTAAGAGCACAGTTCTGCTCAAAATACTGCAATGCACACAACATTATGGGTGACATATCGGAGTTCAAAAGAGGACAAACTGTTGGTGCACGTCTTGCTGGCGCATCTGTGACCAAGACAGCAAGTGTTTGTGATGTATCAAGAGCCACGGTATCCAGGGTAATGTCAGCATACCACCAAGAAGGACGAACCTCCACCAGCATCACGTAGTGACCTGGCCACTATCCTGCAAGAAGAATGGCTTAAAATCCCTCTGACCACTGTGCAGGACTTGTATGTCATTCCCAAGACGATCTAACGCTGTATTGGCAGCAAAAGGAGGCCCTACACCATACTAATAAATGATTGTGGTCTAAAACCAGGTGTTTCAGTTTCATTGTCCAACTCCTGTATAAACACATTATATAACAACAAAATATTGTTATTAAAACTGTATGGGCCCATTGATTAGAAATACATGTAAAGTCAACATATAATTTAAGTGGGATACTTTTAATAAATCTATAATCTGAAGTGTCTGAAGTTAAAAAACATCATAAAAAAATATTTAATTTACTTTAAAATTAAAAATTGTATACATAGTTTTAGAACTGCTAGTAAGTCAATTACAGTCCAATAGGTCCAATAGTGTACACAGATCATGTCCATATTCACATAAAGTTGCCATATGGCTTCAAAATAATTTTACATAATAACTAAATACATGACATCTAAACTGGTTTTATGATAAAACTGTTAAACATTTTTTCTGGAAGACATTTTGCTCCAAAATGGTACAATTAGTCTATTTTAAGGAGGTCATGACCTGAGACACGAGTGTACATTGAGAAAGAGAGTGCAAACTGAATTTCCTGATCATTCAAAGTCATCAGAGAGTTCTCCATTCTCAATGTCGAACCCATTTATCAGAATCAAACAGTAAAACACAGAGTTTATACACAGCTGAGTCACATTATTATGTCCACCAGCTAATGTCCAGTGTAACTGTGGTGTGCAGCATAGACAACATCAGGGCTGGGAGTGACTCAGTAAGGTTGTCTGAAAGGCTGTCACAGGTATCTGGAGTCAGGTATCTAGTAACTGCAGTGCATCCCTGCTGCTGGAGGGTGCATGGGGGAGGATCCCTAGATGGAACACAACAATCGAGGTGGTCCCACAGATGCTCAACTGGGTTCAAGTCTGGGGTGGCTAGGGTAGTACTTGGAAGTCTTGGTCATGCTCTTCCAACCAATGTCAGACGTTTCTAGCCGTGTGCCATGTCGCATTGTCTTGCTGGAAGTTCCCATCCGCCCCAGGGAAGACAATCAGCATGAATGGGTGTATGCGATCTGCAAGGATGGATTCATACGCAAGCTGGTTTAGAGTGCTTTCCACATGGATGAGAGGAAATGTCATGAGCTAATGTGCTGCCACCATCGAAAATAGTAGTGGTCATAAAAATGTGACTCGACTGTGTATTATTGCCTATTAGCTCAAGATAAGATAACTGTGACTGTTGCCATATGGCAACAAAATGCAATAGAGGGTTAAGAGAGCTTTGTAGCAATGTAATGTAAACTAAATGGTCTGGAAAGGGTTACGGATCGTAAGGATCTGAGATTCAGTGAGAACCAAAAAACTTAAAACCTTGGCAAATCTTTCCACAAGTGGCTGGCCTAACACAATCTATACCCATCCAGGGAGTCATAAAAAGATCCCAAACTTACGTCAGGCCTCATTTGCATCCAATAATGCCAAAGTTCATGATTCATCCATCTGGGCAGATTTGGAATCCACGGGAGAGTTCCAGGGGCGAAAACCTCTATTAAACAAGAGGAGCATAAATGCTTGTTTCACATTTGTCTTGATGACCCCAATGACTTATTGATTAATGTTCTCTGGACTGCAAAAGGAAGAAGAGGTTTTTGGATGCCAATGATGCCATTACATCTGGCATAAAGCTAACGCAGCATAGCACAATAAGAACACCATAGTAGTGTGGGGATGCTTTGCTGCTTCAGGGCCTGGGCGACTTGCCATAATTGACAGCAGGGCGGTCATCAGTCTGTGATCTGAAGCTCAAGCACAATTGGGTTATGCAGAAAGACAATGATCCGAACCTCCACCTCTGAATAGCCTAAAAGAAAAAATAGGAATGCTTTTTGATGGTCTGGTCAAAGCCCTGATTTGAATTCCATCGAGATGCCACGGACAGGACCTTCCTTAGAAGCCTTCCAATATGACTGAATTACAGTGGTTCTGCAAATAAGAGTGGGCCAGAATTCTTTAAAAGCATAGTTTGAAGTTGTTTGGTTGCAGCTGCTAAAGATGGCACAACCGGTTATTGAAGGTGCCACTGAATGCACCTATTCAGGTGTGTAAATTGCTGTCTGATGCTACATAAAAGATATAGGACTTCGGGTAAGGTAAAAAATGCCCACATGCTGGTTTACATGCCCACTTACATGCTATGATTTGGCGCTAGAGTGAAACCAGCTGTTTTCCTTTTCACTATATTGAATATATATATATATATATATATACACATATACACACACACACATAATAATATATATATATATATATATATATATAAACTGCTAGTTAAATTAAAGTTTTTTAAACAGCTTTAAAGTTAAACTAAGCTGTTTCTTACTATGATACTTTTTGTTTCAGATGACCTGCCTTAACCGACAGATATAACTTCTCCTCTCTCTAGTCTCTTCAGTGTTATTGCCCAAGGTGGTTTGAGAAACTGTCCAGAGTAAAATGTGCAGCGCAAACTAACAACTCTGAATTAAAGTTATCTGGGATCGTCTTGTGGGCCCTGGCTTCCTATTCAACAACTTGCAAATCTTCCATTCTACCTAATTAGCTTTATTTAGAGGTAAGCATCAACCATGCCCATTGCAAATTCAGTGGGAAGGGTATTAAATGCTGACATTTGCTTCACAACCTGATATGAAATGTAACCTGAAAGATATGTTTCTACACATTTTGACGTTTACAGTATGTCAGTCCTATGTATTGAACTTTTAATTATTAATAAATAAATAAATAAATAACATCATTTAAAAGACTCCCTATCCTAATCCAAGTGTGATGTGCCAAGGAAAAACTCCCACAGAGCAAGACGAAGAAAAAAAACAAACAAGAGGAACCAAGACTCAAGCACAAAAGCAAAATAAACAAATAATAATATACAATTATATGCAGTATTGAATAGAGAAGAACTGATAATGTGTGGTATGAGAACAGCAGTGAGAATCTGAATTAAAAACAGTCAGTGTTTCCAATGAAACCATTGACTACTGTAAGGAGTTTATCACGGTGGGGGAACATCAGTAATATCAATAACTGCTGCTAGAAGCCTACAGTGATGATTCCAGTGAGAATAAGAGAAGTGTTTAGTGTTTTGTGAGGCACAGGAAAAATGTCAAATCAGTTTGTGAAGCAGGAAAAGAAAAACTTCTGTGATCAAATAGCAGGATTACCGGATGGGTCAGTGGCATGCAGGCAAAGCTTTCCCTATGGTAGATAAACGGGTAAGAAATGCAGGCAAGCAGTAGCCATCCAGTCAAGAAACATGAAGCAGCATCAGACTGCATAGTATGGGCAGTAGTCCCACATCAGACTGCACAGTATGGGCAGTAGTTCCGCATCAGACTGCACAGGATGTGCAGTAGTCCCGCATCAGACTGCATAGTATGGGCAGTAGTTCCGCATCAGACTGCACAGGATGGGCAGTAGTTCAGCATCGGACTGCACATGATGGGCAGTAGTTCCACATTAGACTGCACATGATGGGCAGTAGCTCCATATCAGACTGCACATGATGGGCAGTAGCTCCATATCAGACTGCACAGGATGGGCAGTAGTTCCACATTAGACTGCACAGGATGGGGCAGTAGTTCCTCATTAGACTGCACAGGATAGGGCAGTAGCTCCATATCAGACTGCACAGGATGGGGCAGTAGCTCCATATCAGACTGCACAGGATGAGCAGTAGCTCCATATCAGACTGCACAGGATGAGCAGTAGCTCCATATCAGACTGCACAGGATGAGCAGTAGCTCCATATCAGACTGCACAGGATGGGCAGTAGCTCCATATCAGACTGCACAGGATGGGCAGTAGCTCCATATCAGACTGCACAGGATGGGCAGTAGCTCCATATCAGACTGCACAGGATGGGCAGTAGTTCCACATTAGACTACACAGGATGGGCAGTAGTTCCACATTAGACTGCACAGGATGGGCAGTAGTTCCTCATTAGACTGCACAGGTTGAGCAGTAGTTCCTCATTAGACTGCACAGATTGGGCAGTAGCTCCATATCAGACTGCACAGGATGGGGCAGTAGCTCCATATCAGACTGCACAGATTGGGCAGTAGCTCCATATCAGACTGCACAGGATGGGGCAGTAGCTCCATATCAGACTGCACAGGATGGGCAGTAGTTCCATATCAGACTGCACAGGATGGGGCAGTAGCTCCATATCAGACTGCACAGGATGAGCAGTAGCTCCATATCAGACTGCACAGGATGGGCAGTAGCTCCATATCAGACCGCACAGGATGGGGCAGTAGCTCCATATCAGACTGCACAGATTGGGCAGTAGCTCCATATCAGACCGCACAGGATGGGCAGTAGCTCCATATCAGACTGCACAGATTGGGCAGTAGCTCCATATCAGACTGCACAGGATGGGGCAGTAGCTCCATATCAGACTGCACAGGATGGGCAGTAGTTCCATATCAGACTGCACAGGATGGGGCAGTAGCTCCATATCAGACTGCACAGGATGAGCAGTAGCTCCATATCAGACTGCACAGGATGGGCAGTAGCTCCATACCAGACCGCACAGGATGGGCAGTAGTCCCACATTAGACTACACAGGATGGGCAGTAGGTCCTCATTAGACTACACAGGATGGGCAGTAGTTCCACATCAGACCCACATGTAGGGTAATTCTGTGTATTGAATGTCTATTTACTGCACTGAGCATTGCAGCCATCAAGATTTTTCTTCAAGGTTGATTTTGCACCCAGTTCACTGACTAACTGTGAACTTGCACCATGACCAAGGCTACCTCATGTGATCTCTTGCAACACAAACCACTGTTTGTGAAAGATAAAGTCGCTGTAAACAGAGGTCCAGTTCTAAAAATAGGTTGAGGCTTGTTTCTGGTGAAGGCTGTTTTCCGCTCGTCTTCCGCGCCCTTCCCTGCATGGGCAAGGTCACTTCCTGTCAACTTAGTTCCATAATGAAGAAGTGACAATGATCATTCCCCATATGGTCAGTGCCAGCATTTTACTCTGAGGAGGTTGTCTGGCGCGTCCGTGACTTTTGCTGGTGTTGACGTGGCGTACAGCTTTAAATGCTGCATTAAGTGTTTCATCGAAAACTCCCACTGAGGGACTCACAGCTGACCCCCCGAGCACGACTCTCCTCTGTGCCTTCCAATTTTAGCTCCTTTATTAAACCTACCTGCTTGAGTGTCAGGCCCACTGCTGCTTTGGGGTCACACACTGAACGTGGTATTCCCTAAACAGCAACTCCCGAGCCTGTAACATTTCATTATCAATCAGAAGCCGAGCGCTGTACCTGGCTGGGCCCGGAGCCCTTGAAAATATCAAGCAAATCCGAAGTGGGGAGCACGCAGCACGGAGGCGCTCCATGCTGGCGCCATTCTACACACGCTACAGCCATCAACAAAGTCAAGACACACCATTTGTTAATTCCATCTTCACAGGCAGTCACCTTGCTCCAACTTGGGACAGAGACAGAGAGGAGGAGGGCTGAAAAGAGATGGGAGAGATTAGGAGAAAGGGAGAGAGAGATAGAATAGCAAAAGACAAAAGAGATGACAGGGGAAGAGAGAAAGAGAGGGAGAGAGAATAAGAGAACAATGGGAAAGAGCTGAAATAGGAGAGAGACAGGGATATATGGAGATATATGGAGAGAGAGACAGGAAATCGGAGAGAGAGAGACAGACAGAGAAAATCGGTGAGAGAGAGAGAGAGAGAGACAGATAGATAGATAGATAGATAGATAAAGAGATAGAGAGAGGTAGATAAAAAAAAAAAAAAATATATATATATATATATATATATATATAGAGAGAGAGAGAGAGAGAGAGAGAGAGAGAGAGAGAGAGAGAGAGAGAGAGAGAGAGAGAGAGAAAGAGAGAGAGAGAGAGAGAGAGAGATGTGAAAGAAAGTGAGGTAGATAAAAAAGAAAAGTAGGTAAAGAAAAAAGATGGGGTAGGGAAAAGAGGAAAAGACGGAGAGAGAGAGAGAGAGAGAGAGAGAGAGAGAGAGAGAGAGAGAGAGAGAGAGAGAGAGAGAGAGGTGGAGATGAGAGAAAGAGAGGTGAGAGAGTGAAAGGAACAGAGGGAGGGTTTGGAGGATGCTGTAGGAAGTGTAATCTCTTTAATCGTGTGTCTGGGAAAAGGCCGGTCCAGGTCCTGAGAGAGAGGTGCGTGGGGAGAGATCAGACCTGGGGGGGATTAATGCCGCATCCCTAAAGAAAGCCTGAGCACCATCAAAGATGAGGATCAGTGCGAAAGAGTGGGGGGCTGTAGTGCGGCCCGCCGCTGCAGGTGTTGGCGCCGTTGAGGCAGTCTGTGGCCTCCTAATGGCTTTATTACACTGATAAAGCAGCACCATTGTTCCGCACAGTCAGAGACGCCTACAGTAACTCGGCAACTCTGCCAGGCCTCTGCGACTCCTCCGCTGCCTCGATGGCTCCCACTCAGCTTTACAGCCCTCAGGAGAACTTTCAACATGTGTCATTTTTTCATGAGCTCATTCCTTGTTTTCGGGTGGGGGGAGGAGAGACAAAACTGACTTGTGATTTTTCACACTCATCATCAAAGCAACTCATCTGCAACATGGAGGATCCAGGAGAGCTAGACGCACCATGAACAGGGAGAACTGACAGACTGTGAGAGTGACACAACTGCCACAATTGCTGATATTTAGCTCCAGTCGTCCTGTTAGCACCAGCGTCATTAGCAGGCGGCTGCGTGACGCAGGACTACATGCATGCAAATCGCTATGACAACTACCCTTAACACCATGTCGATGTCGCCAAAGACTGCAATGGTTTCATGTTGGACTGTCACCAAGTGACTCAGAAGGTCTGGTGTCACTCCACCTCCACCCCTACCGCAAAATCAGCAGGAACTGTATGAGGATATTTAAGATGCATGGGATGGATTATCATAGGACACCATTAGGAACTATGGTGGCCCAATGTCATACTGAGAGACGCTACTTCTGTATGTATAGATCAATAAATATTCCCCATATCAGTCTAAATGTATCATCATTTATTGTTCCTGGTGATCTTTAACTTCCCCACAGCCCTGCAGTCCCACACTTCCTCCTGGGTGCGACTATTCTTTCAGTGATGAGTCTATTTTATTGATTTTTTTGGACAGAATTAAATCATTTAATTTCAAATCATTGCTGGTGCATTTAAAAGCTTTCTTGGCATGATTGCAAACAACAAATATGTTCCGTTGCTACCTATTAATTACCCATGCTGCCACACAACAGGTGCCCTGTTTTCTATTCGCATTTTTTTTCTCTTTTTCTCTTGTCTTTTCAAACAAAACGATGCAGGCATTTATTAACACTCCAGAGGGCTGTCATGGCTTGTTGTTATCAGGGAATCTGCTCTAATGAGCCTCTGGATTTAAATATGAAACAGCTCAGTCATTTCTAGGGAAGGGGAAGAAACACAACCCAGATAGTGAGCATATATTGTTCCACTGACTTGATCAGGTCGCCACCTCACTGACTGTTTGCCACTGTTGGTCCACTCTTACATTTACGGTATTTAGCTGACGCTCTTATCCAGAGCAACTTACAAGGTTAATCATATTACAGGTGGGCCAATGTAGTGTTAGGAGTCTTGCCCACGGACTCTTATTGGTGTAGCACAGCGTAGTCACTCAGCCTGGGATTCGAAGCCCAGTCTCCCACGTGTGGTGGTAGCTACTTGGTGGGTAGTGGTGTTATCCACTGAGCTACACCAACCATTGGACACCACTTGGACACACTCTCACTACACCACTCTTGGATCAACCAGTTAACTGTCCTATGCACAAATTGATTGGATCGTGAGACATGCAAATGATTCAAGTTTGATGCTTGGCCACGCATGTGACGTAAGCATGGACGGGCCTTATCGCTGTACCAGATTGACCCAACAGCCATGATTGGGGGTATTAAGCAGTGAGCAGTGATGTCCTCCTGTTAGTGCCAGCACCTTTGGCAGACAGCTGCATGATGCAGGACTACACGCATACAGACCATTACAATGACTGCCCTTAAAGCCATGTCCACGTCGGCAAAGACTACAATGGTGTCATGCCTGACTGACATGGAGACACTCAGGATGGCAGCAGGTCATATTCAGTGATGAGTCGAGACATCTGGCATGTTGCATTAGCAAACATATGCCCATATCAGCCTAAATGAATCAGGTAACCAAATTTATCATGGTCCCTCGTAACCTTTATCTTCCTTCCCAATAGCACTGCAGTCCCACACTTCCTTCTGGGTGCAACCATTCGTTTGATTATGAGTGTACATGAGGCTAAAAGCCTGCCATGCCGGTATGCCATCATCTTGCCATCAGGAAACGCTGGCTTCGAACACAGAGCAGATATTTTGACACCGACCATCATTTCCTGAGACATGCCAGAAGCAATAGATTAACCCTTGACCAACCTTGACCACACACTGAGGCATGCTTCCCCCTTAAATAAAGCCATGCTGAAGAGTGCGTCCCTTCTCAGTCTGGCAGTCAACGAGGAACAGGAAGTGAACGAGGAAGAGGAGGGCAGACTAAGACACCCGCGTACATTATCAAGGCTGACAAGCTCATTTAGACACAGCGGTGATGAAAGCAGTCCTCGGCCTCGTCACACACAGCACCGTCAAAACGTTTTGACAATGCGGAGCGGCACACTTAAGAGACTCATCGAAGCCCCCAGGGGGGCAGTAACAGACTCCCTGGGACTGTGGGCTGTTGACGTAGGCACTGCCACCCCCCGCCCCCACACACACACACACAAACACAGACCCTCTCACTGAGAGCGCGTCGCCGCCCGCTGATAACGACAGTGTTGCTACAGCAAGTTCCACCCACAGAACACGCAGCAGCAATGGCCGTCCAGTCGCCACTGTCAGAATAAATGAGCTTCCTCTACATCCTCATCAGCTGCAGGTCACAGAAGCGCTTGACCCTTGGACGTCCAATGCTATCATTTACTTTACATGGTTATTTACAATAAACATATACAGTCAGAGAGTAGCCTTTATTTATTTTCATTTCCAGGCCATTATGCACATTGTATTTGGCTCATTATGCAAGTTCTTCATTTTTCAGTTAGAGGATCGACTTGAGCTGGAAGGAAAAAGCCAAAGGAAAATAAATGACAGAAAACGAGAGTTTCCAGAGTGAGGGCTCTGTGCAGGCCACTGGAGTCCCTCCACACCAAACCATGTCTCAAAGACGGAAACTCATACAATGTCTTTAGGTGCTGGAGCATTAATATTAACCTGCACTGGAGCTACATGAGCCCAAACCCTGAAAAACTCAAACAGAGGGAAAAAAAAACAAGAGTATCCAAAATGGAGTTCATCCTGACAATCATACAAGAGCTGGTAGACCACCAAAGCTGTCGCCATCAGACAGAAATAATAATAATATTAATAATAATAATTTTTGAGAAATAAAGTCAATCAAGCTACACTCTCACACTCTCGCTTCAGATCTAAAAACATCCCACAGGTGTCTCTGTCCATACTTCCACTGTGAGAAGTTACCTCAATGCTACGGAGGTCTGAAAGGAGGCCTTAGACCTCAACGTCACAGAACTAAACTGCTGTAACCAATTTCCAAACTTACATTCACACTAGCAGGCAACAGAGCGACAAGCGACCAGTCATGTCCCATAGGAGAATGTGATTTGTAGCCATAATTAAGAGACAAGCAGCAGGCGACAGAGCGACAAGCGCCAAATGGAGTTGAGATTTTCTTTAGTAAATTATGGCACAGTGAATGAATTATGACGTTGTAAACTATTGGCTCCAACAAATTATTTAGACAAATCGTGGACAAGAGTTCCAAGGTCCAATAAAGCTACCAGTAATGCAAGCAGTTAGGTTTCAATATTGATTCCATACATGTCCTTTAAAATGTCCTAGCTAGCCCTCCTGGACCTTGTACACACCCACACGTGACAATATGTGCGGCCACGAACACACCCACACAAGATAAACTCAGGGTGCCGTGAGCGACTTGTCTGCTAATGTGAACTTTGGAGGTATGGAAATACTGTATGTAAACATGCGTCCCTGGCAGAACTGAAGTTGTAATAAAGCCAAACAGTGGACTCACTAAACGCCAAAATGTTTGAGATGATAAATATTGGGTTTGGTTTCTGCTAAAAATCATGTTTTCAGTTTTTCCTCCCGATGATGTAAAAATGAATAATTTAATGACGGGTTTGGGGTTCACTTGTTTTCATATCAAAGTATCCGACACGAACATGACAAGAATGCAAATTATGTTTTAATCATACAGTAAAACATTGTCATTCTGCTTACAAGCAAACTTAATATTTCTATTGAAAATTTGCTATTAATATTGATTATGACAGAACTTGTTTCTCTAGGTCTCAGTGATGCCCAGATGAGGACCTTTGAGTCTATGCAGTTTATCTGAATAGGAATTTTATTTTTACTCAATTGCACCCCGAGGGCAGTACATATTCCAAAGTCAACATGCCATTTAATACTTTGCACAGTATTTGCAACAAATGTCACAGAATCCTCTGAATTATGAGTTCATCACATAGTCAGACTATGAATATTGAAATATACATCCATACACTGCTTCAACACCATTATACCAAAGATGTGCACATAAAATAATAAGATAATCCCACAGGGGGGAAATTTACACTTAGCATAATATCTAGATTTCAAAATTTTGCATTTACAGTCTGGGATCCCAAACAAACAAATACTGCAGATACATTATGAAATTACTTTGAATAAGTAATTACAGTAAATTCCTAATTATTGTATTTGAATTAGTTAATAAAGAATAATAAAGGAAATATGAGATATTACAATAATTCAATAATTTATCTGTTCAATAAGTTAAGCCATGTCCTGAAACAACTTCTGGTACTTCAATCTAAAAAGGTACAACAATATGAAATTCCCTTTTGAGCTATTCTTCTATGCAAATGTCTTTCTGAAGACCTTTACGTGTTAGTGCATATAGTAGTATTCCTGTTCCGTGTACCCAGATAGAAAATATTATGCTCCCGATGTTGGTTTTTGGCGACCCAGAAAATTTAGTGGTGATTCTCCTGAAGTTCCCTGGGAGAAATATCATTAAACAGAAAAAGAGGCACGAGAAAAATAAAGGACAGCTGAGAGCTCAGTTGCAGAAAAGATGAGCTTTATTATCTCAGCAAATCTGAGCACATTGTTTGGCTTTATTAAGCTCTGTATTAAAACCCGAGAGCACACACGTGAGATTGTAGAGATCTTTTTCTCAGGAGAAGCGTGTCGATGTGTCACTAAGTGAAACACAGTATCAGAGGGTGGGTAACTGAGAGAGTCAGGAGAATTGAGTCAGGAGATATCCTGGTGGGATGATAGTGTTCTGAGCCGCTTGCTGCAAGTTATTGAATTAAAACGCGCATAGGAACACAAGATCGCTCACATAAACTGTAAGGGTTACATTCAAGCAGGCTGGCATGTCCATGTCTCCTAGGGTTGCACTTGAGCAGGGGCTCCAAAATATACCAAGTTATTAGGTCACCTACAAGGACCTCGGTCTCAGAGTGGCTGTGGAGCGTGTCAGTCACTGCTCAGACTGCCTGTTAGCCCCCCAAGTGAAGGGAATCAGTGCTCGCGGAATGTCCACAGTCGTGGCTGTTGGGTCAGTCAGGTACAGCGATAAGGTCAGTTCTTTGGTTACGTCACATGGGTGGTGTTGGATATCAGTGATTTTGTATAAGTGTGTATGTATAAAGTGTGTATAAGTTTACCATGTGGGGAACAGCTGATTCACCAAAATAGAACTTTATCCATTTACGACAGGACTGAGTCCATGGGAGAATGTGGCCTTCAGGGTTTTACAGGTCATAGGTCAAACATAGTTTAGAGGAGAGCTGACAATCTGGTAAAATCAGATAAGGACACACCCTCTTTGTACATTAAGGGGATGGTGAACCAGTGTATAAACCCTCTGCGGAAAGTTTCTGTCTTCGGATAAGAGCTGTGAGTGAACGGCGACCGCCTGGAAACGATCTACTCCAACATCTCCAGCCTTCAGTCTCCTGACTCCACCCTTCTGTGCAAGCAAGACAAGAAACAATAACGGCTAAGCATGAAACCTGAATCATTCACATGTCTCACAATTCACATTCCTGTCGGTTGATTCCTTCCGAGTGTCTGATTAGGAGTGTTTGTAGCAGTGGTGTTGTGTGAAACTCCTGCACTACTTAAAGTAGAAATAAAATCTGAATAACAAGCCAAAAATCAGCCTCAAGATAGCCAATCAAATGTAGCCCATATCCTTAAAGGATGTCCTTTTCTACTCTCCAAAATGGAAAAGATAATAAAGAAAAACATTACTGGCTTTCTGTGAATTTGGTGCACATAGTTTATACACTGATCAGGCATAACCACACCTCTCCTCTTCATCTGTAGGGAATTGAGCTAGTAGCAGGGCACTACAATGTGACTAGGAACAAGCAGGTTCAGGTTTAACAGTTTTGAACTCACTGGTTATCCTGGGACTGTGACAGAGGCCGTTCTGAAAACACCATTCCTTTTCCCCCCCACAGACTTCCCAATGTCTTAAACCCACAGCTCAGCTGCGTGCTAGTATTGCGCTGCAGAATGCTAATCCTCCAAGGTCTATGATCTATGAGTGATATATAAAATTACAGTACGCCTGTAACCCACAGCATAACTGCAACCCAAGTCAACAAGACTTAGAGACACAGTATCATCTTCAGTGGGCTTGATCGGATTTCATTTCCTCCATAACTTTATCCATTTTCTCTGCTCCTGGTTCCCTCCTTTGTGTAGAGGACAAGTGAGTGAGAAGCGTTCATCAGCAGAGTTCCTCTGACACCGCAGTGCCAGGTGGCATCAGGGATACAGTGGGCCAGGTGAGGTGGCACAGATGGCATCACAGGTGTGACAGTGCCACCACATCAAGCTCAGCCATTCCCCTCATCTAAATACAGACAGCCTCACCCCCAGCTAACTCCACTGATCTCCAGCCAAGAGATCAGACGTAAAGTTTCCGTGTAACTAATTACCCCCTGCTGGCCCAGTAGTTCTGCTCTTACTTTCAGTAAACACAATGGAGCAACACAGACAGATAATTCAGCAGAAATTAGAACGAGATGCAAGAAAACACTCTTAAGTTCAATTTCATGGCTCATAAGGTGCAGCAGAATGTGTTTATACAGCGCCCTGCCATCAGTGTCCACTGTCTCAGCAGCTCCTTCCCTCTAAGTGAGTTGTGGGAAACGGCAGCGACAGGAAGAGAGCTCAAATGAAGAGAGGTGTGGAGGAAGTTTGCCTCGGTCAAAACAGCTCTGAAATAACTACACCCTACTCCAAAATGGGCATTACATGGAATTATGGAATAACTGAAGTTTTTTTTTTTGGGCGAGGTCGGGGGATGCCTGATACCCCTCCTCCTTCCAATCGAATACATGACAAATTGAAACCCTTACCTTCTATTTTCTATGACCAAGTTCTCACAATCCCCACCAGCATCTCCTAATGGTTCCTCAGTCCTATGGCATTCCTACCACAGTGGAGTCCAGCCATCTAGCTGTAGGCAGCATCCAGAAGTCCACATGTTGAAGCCACGGTCCAAACTCACAAATATGGAGTGAATGCCCCCCTCCCTCACTTTTCCGTAGTAATGTGTACCTGTTCAATCAAATATATGAGTATGAGAATGCCTGGCTCACAGCCAATGTTGATCTCCATCCCTAAAGTGTTCTGTGGGGTTGAAGTCAGGGTTCTGTTCTGACCACTGAAGTTGGTCCACAACAACCTCTACAAATCAAAGAGTGTCTTAAAGGCTTGAACTTAACCAATGTCTCTTCATGTGCTGTAGCATTAACATTACCCTTCACTGGAACTCCATGGCTGAGCCCAACCTCTCAAAGTCTCAATAATTACATTAATGGCATTTCACTGACACTCTTATCCAGAGCAACTTACAAGGTTAATCATATCACAGATGGGCTAATGTAGTGTTAGGAGTCTTGCCCAAGGACTCTTATTGGCGTAGGACAGCATAGTCACTCAGACCAAGAGTCAAACACCAGTTGAACACGTGTGGTTTTGGCTACCTGGCGGGTAGGGGTGTTATCCGCTAAGCTTCACCAACCACCATTAAGACCACTAATTAAGAGTGGTGTCCACATACTTTTGGCTATATAGTGTATGACTGCACACATCACTTGCAGTAGTACACAGGAAAAATATGCAACTCTAAATGCTTTAATAAAAGCAATAAGAGGCTTTGAGTTCCAGTGTGCTACCGCCTGCTTAACAACAACAACAACAACAACAACAACAACTCTGAACCTGTGTATTATAACACGATAAGCTAAACTAGGACCTTTAGATAAATGAAAGAAAGCACTTGGGTTCGGTACATCTGCAAATCTCAACCATATCTTTCACTTAGAAGCTCTAACTTGTCTCCACAACCTTCCAAAGACTGGAAAAGCTGTTCTGATCTGTTATCTGTTTTACCCATAGGCAACCATCATAGTCAACGATTAATTATTAACAAGGCAGCCTAAAATCAAGGACACAGTCCATGAAGACATCAATTATGAAACGGATAGTTCTGGTTTTAAAATCTGATTGTCTTTATGGATATTAAAATACATATGCATATGGTAATGAGGACACATCAACTCAGTTCAGTGTTAAGGCACCAAGAAGTTTTCCTTTTATAGATTGTAGAATGTCATGTTGATAAACGGGGCCAGGCATAAGCGTGTATAAGAGGTAAACAGCCCAAAACCATATTAAACATATCTTACATAAGAAGATGATTTTGATTTGGGCTCAGTTGCGCAGTTGTCCTACACCACATCTATTGTGCCTAACACTTACTCCTTTGGAGAACATGGATGAAACTGTTGTCTGTCCTACCACGTGTGGGTGTTTATTTGGAATATCGCGCATTGTTGTTGTGCTATCATACTCCATTACTGGCCCAAAACACCACTCAATTAGCTGGGTTCCTAAACAGTGTACAACTTAGAAGCGTTCCACATCTTGATTGATAACCCTCTCTGTTAAAATAGGAACTCCTGTTCATTGGAAATGATCAAATTGGCCAAACTACTGCCTTTTTGTCAGTTAACAGTTCAAATATTATCAGTGTCTCTCTGTTTAATGCTGGGCAAACAAACCAGACACTCGCCAATATCTAAAAGAGTTTGGGGTTTATTCACAAAAGGACAATCCAGAGGAGCGGTCAAAAACCAGGCCAGGTCAAAACTGTGAGAACCAGGGGAGCAAACAGTCCACGGGAAAAACAGGCGACGGGGGGAAGAACCAGGCAGTACACAAACAGGTATACATGCACAAAGTAGATTAAGGAGAGGTGAGAGTCATTAGTACTCAGGAGAGAGTGATCTGTAGTCTGATTCCTGATTGGTGGCTGTGGGACAGTGATGTCATACCCCAGTGATTCCTGGGAATTGTAGCGTGGAGGGATAACCAGAAGGTGAGAAATTCTGTTAATTCTGCTGGGTCACTGCACACCGAAACTGATCTTTGCATGTAAGTAACTATGGATAGTGGCTTTTCTGACCATTGGTTGTTTTTATGAATTTTGAAAATGTACAGAAAAACCTGAATGGAAAAACCCACAATTCTGAGACACACCCATATGTCTCTAAAGCAGTGTTTGGAATGAGTTGGAATATCACTAAAGCTAACATATGAAAAAAAAATGAAAGGAATCAAATAAATGATTATGCATCAATTTCATCCTACCTGAACTTGGTACTTAATCTACCTGCTTGGTATACAGTGTGTACACGACTGTTGAACGATTATGCTAATCGTTTCACCCTCTACTCTATACTCTACACAAGTGGCCAGCTCGTATAACACAATGGCAATTCTCTTACCAGTTGGGGTGGGTGGTCGTTGACTGGAAACAGCAGGCCCTACAGATAATGGCGCATAGCTGTTCAGAGGTTGCTTTTGACATTCTGAACTCAGCATAGTGTACTCCCAGAATTGTCTGGTGCGATTGTGTTCCCAGATGCAAGGTGGAAGTAGCGTGTTGGTGTACAGTAACTCAGCAAGTGTAATGCGTTAGTGTACTGTAAGTGGCGTGTTGGTGTACAGTAACTCAGTAAGTGTAATGCGTTAGTGTACTGTAAGTAGTGTGTTGGTGTACAGTAACTCAGTAAGTGTAATGTGTTGGTGTACTGTAAGTAGTGTGTTGGTGTACAGTAACTCAGTAAGTGTAATGTGTTAGTGTGCTGTAAGTAGTGTTGGTGTACAGTAACTCAGTAAGTGTAATGTGTTAGTGTGCTGTAAGTAGTGTGTTGGTGTACAGTAACTCAGTAAATGTAATGTGTTAGTGTGCTGTAAGTAGTGTGTTGGTGTACAGTAACTCAGTAAGTGTAATGTGTTAGTGTGCTGTAAGTAGTGTGTTGGTGTACAGTAACTCAGTAAGTGTAATGCGTTAGTGTACTGTAAGTAGTGTTTTGCTGTACAGTACTTTTTACTTTAACTCCACTGCATTTCAATGTCTAATATCTTCATTTTTACTCCACTGCTGCTGTTACCCCAACACACTGAGCCAAGGATGAGGACTAGGCCAAATACTCTCATGAATTATTGCCTTCCATCAATCCTGCACCCTTTTTGTCTTTCTGGTAGAAGTCTAGTTTCCTGTTAAAGACTCCCAAACATGTCAGTCCTATAGATCAGCTGTTTAGTGCAGGCCCTATTGAGATGGGGACATGAGCACCATTGAACTATTGCCTATATTACATCAGTACACAGACGACCTGCTCCAAAAACTATTCACACATCATTCCCAAATACACGTTTTCCCCTATTGTGCTTCCACAAGTAAGGCTGATTTGCGCCTCCTACCTATACTATGAATAATTGATTCCCAGGTTAGCTTGAAGAGGCTTTACAAATGTGAATTATTCATATCAGGATTGAATGTAAGTCTGTAGCGACATGGAATTATCCTGCTGCTATTCCAGCGTTTTGTTTCACCCCTACCGTCACCTACAGCAGTGTTTACTCTCCCTGTTTAGTTTCCAGTCATCACATTCGTGCGGTTCTTATCACACAGGCTGTGGACGTGAATGAATTCCAGCACTCGTCCAAGGTTCCGGGGACGTTTCGCCTTGAAAGTAAGCAAGAGAAATAATGGAGATTTCCAAAGGGACCTAAAAACTGACTTCAAAAACCCCAAAACAAAGGACAGAAATAAAACCAAGGTGCTTTCGAACTCACACGAATATAACCAACAGATCCGGCAAATTGTTCACAGTCGCTCCGCACTGCATGTTCTTTCAGCCTTCGCTACCGTGAAGTAATCCTTGCCACTCAAAGTAATTACAACTCATTAAAGAGGCAGCATACATTAGAATGGTGTTAATGGCTTAGCCATCATTTAATTAGTATTTCCCTGTTATTTCCAATTAAGCAAGGATAAATGTAATAACCTTTTTCATTGGCTTCTGGATACACAATACACAAATGCTATGCACGGAATTGCGAAACCAGGCACTGGTGCCTCATTGCGCTGAGCCTGGAGTAGAGGCCTAGAGCTCTGGTGCACAAGGTTAGGTCATGTAAACACTCCACATTACGCCACAGGCCTCATCAGTCAACCTTGATCAGGTAGACATTGCGATGGCAGGGGGAATACTTTTTCATCCCATCTGTATCCAGTGATCCATGAATAGCTAGTCAGCAGTCACTTCTCCGAACGTTTCCTGTGATGTGTCATTTTTCAAATGCGGGTGGTGTTTAATGTCCAAGTGGTTAGATTAATTAGTCAGCTGAATGATCTTCATGCTAAATTGCCAAAGCAGAGGCCTTTCAGCAAATGTGACATAAGTTAATAATGAGCCATACTCATTTCCATGACAACTCCCTTCCGGCTCATCACGCCTGGCATAGGGCAAGGCAGAGCCGTGAGTTCGCGAAAGGCCCGGGGCATTGTGTCCTACACTCTCTGACTGGGTGACCTACTCACTGCTGTGAGCATGTTCTCATAAACACATCTCCGAGAGTACGGTAGGTTGTTATGTTACGGATGGTGACAGAACGTTATCAGCACGTGCTCATGCTGTAAAACAGTGCTGCATGGCTGTTGTAGAAAGTGAACATGCACCTCAAAAATTCAGGTGCATCCTTAAACATTCTCCTGCTCAGACTTCTACTTTAGCCCAGTGAAACCAAGTTGGGGTTTGTATTAAAATGTGTATCTGAAACCAAACCTGTGTGTTATATTAAACATACGGCATGAAATAAAGAATCAAAAGAAGTTTGAATTAAAACATTAAGACAAATATGATAAACAACAGTTTAAAATCCACTGATGAGGTCCATCTGATTACTGTGTGGGTGTGGCTAATGAGCAGCTTGATTGACAGCTCTCTGTCCAGCACTCTTAATCTGAGGTGCCCCTATACACAGAACTAAAATTATTATAAAGCTTTCATGTTTCAGAAAACAGATATACTGAAAAATGACTCACCTGCTGCGGTCATTTTATGGCAAAATGTCTTCAGAGGCTGTGTTCCTGACTTGTCGGTCAATCAGTGGCCGTGTTCCTGACTTGTTGACCAGTCGGTGGCTGTGTTCCTGACTTGTTGACCAGTCAGTGGCTGTGTTCTTGACTTGTCGGTCAATCAGTGGCTGTGTTCTTGACGTGTCGACCAATCAGAAGCCATGTTCCTGACTTGTTGACCAGTCGGTGGCTGTGTTCCTGACTTGTTGACCAGTCGGTGGCTGTGTTCCTGACTTGTTGACCAGTTGGTGGCTGTCAATCAGTCGGTGGCTATGTTCCTGACTTGTCGACCAGTCGGTGGCTGTGTTCCTGACTTGTCGACCAATCAGAGGCTGTGTTCCTGACTTGTTGACCAATCAGAAGCTGTGTTCCTGAGGTGTCAATCACTCAGAGGCTGTGTTCCTGACTTGTCGGTCAATCAGTGGCTGTGTTCTTGACGTGTCGACCAATCAGAAGCCATGTTCCTGACTTGTTGACCAATCAGAAGCTGTGTTCCTGAGGTGTCAATCACTCAGAGGCTGTGTTCCTGATTTGTCGGTCAATCAGTGGCCGTGTTCCTGACTTGTTGACCAGTCGGTGGCTGTGTTCCTGACTTGTTGACCAGTCGGTGGCTGTCAATCAGTCGGTGGCTGTGTTCCTGACTTGTCGGTCAATCAGTGGCTGTGTTCTTGACGTGTCGACCAATCAGAAGCCATGTTCCTGACTTGTTGACCAGTCGGTGGCTGTGTTCCTGACTTGTTGACCAGTTGGTGGCTGTGTTCCTGACTTGTTGACCAGTTGGTGGCTGTCAATCAGTCGGTGGTTGTGTTCCTGACCTGTCGACCAGTCGGTGGCTGTGTTCCTGACTTGTCGACCAATCGGAGGCTGTGTTCCTGACTTGTTGACCAGTCGGTGGCTGTGTTCCTGACTTGTTGACCAGTCAGTGGCTGTCAATCAGTCGGTGGCTGTGTTCCTGACTTGTCAGCCACTCAGTGGCTGTGTTGCTTACTTGTTGATCAGTTGATGTCTGCGTTCCTGAGGTGTCAATCAATCCGAAGCTGTGTTCTGGACTTTTTGTCCAATCAAAGGCTGGATACCTGATTTGTTGATCAATCAGAGGTTGTTTTTCTGACTGTCCAAACTACAGGCCTCCTATAGTCCAGTATAATGTTACAATTAATTAGAAATTCCAGAATGTAAGGACTGAAATAGAGAAGGTATTAATCCTTCTCTCATACAAAATAATACAACTGGGATGGATGGGGGTCCCTCAAGTACAAGTTCACTCAGGACCCCAGATGTTCAAAAACTGCCCTAGATACACAGTGAATTTCTCTCTCCCGCTCTCTCTCTCTCTCTCTTTCTCTCTTTTCTCCTTTAAAAATACAATGAGAATATGGTAAAACTGAGTGCCTCATTCGAGAGCTCTCCTTTTACACAGTCTTAATTGGATCCTTGAGAACAATTTCCCCAGCTAGTTTCAAATCAACAAAACCTCGCATTCCAACCCACTGTGTATATAAACCTTTGAAACCGGAAAAAACTGAGGAGTAAAACAAGCCATTCAGTTTTGTTGGAGTCATCGTACGCAGGCTTTAAAAGAGCTGATTGTCTAGACATTTTTAATGCAGCTTGTCAAAGAGGCGACTTTTTCACTAATGCTAATCTTCTCCTCTTCACAGCACAGTCTCTGCTCATCACCATCAACAGGGGGCTGCGTGGGGTGCGCATATTTGTGTGTCTTTCAATAAGCCAGAGGATTCCGGCTGTGTGTGTGTGTAGGGGAATCTCTGAGGTTAAAACGCTTTCATGGCTAAATAAGAGGACTTGATAAGAACAGGCTTGTTTAGTGATAACTTATGAAAACCTATTTCGTGCTCAGTAATAAGTGTGTGGATAGATATTTAGCCCCCATTAGCTATTGTGTAATACCTTCCTCACAGTGGACAACCTGCCCTCCATCCCCAAATATACACCCGCTCCCCCCGTCCACAATCACCGCCCGCCCCCTGTCTTCCCTCGTCCTCCTAACTCAGCTGCTCATTTAGTTTCATCTCCTCCTGTGTGCCATTGATCGTATCGATCGCTGCAGATGACGGCCAAGCATTGTTTGCCATAAGATAATTGTTCCATCATTGGCCTGGTGATGGGTGCTTGACTCTTCTGCCTTTATTTATTTATTTATTTATTTATTTATTACTGCATTGCACTTTTCATCTG
The DNA here is from genome assembly GCA_024036415.1 of Prochilodus magdalenae. NCBI lineage: Eukaryota > Metazoa > Chordata > Actinopteri > Characiformes > Prochilodontidae > Prochilodus > Prochilodus magdalenae. The sequence continues at coordinate 711,436 of JAMWET010004884.1, read as the reverse complement.
CCATGTGATGTGACTGCCCGAGAAATACCTGCAGTGTCTGAAAAGAGCCACGAGAAATGCATGTAGAGCCTACTTGCTGGGTGGCTGTCAAATGTGGAGGTAACGACAGGTAGCGATTGCTGGAGTGACCCATGATATTAATGCAGTATGAAATGTGACGCTTCTGCCAGTCTGTTACATTTAATGCAGTATGAAATGCGACGTTTCTGCAAATCTGCTGAGTAAAATTCAAGAGTGAATAACCTTCTATAATTGATGACACCCAAAGCTCCCTCTGTAATAGAATCGGACACTGTGTAATCTAATGCCAAATGCTGGTAATAGAGATGCATTGCTATTGTTATTGAGTGCAACACTTACATTTCGCTTTAAGGTTCGGCCCCCCAATATGCTTTCTTGAGTTCTTACGTCCTTGTGCTCTTTTTTACGTCTTTCTCCACCGCCACTTTTTTTTTAAATACTGGAAGTCTTTTTGATCCAACCCAAAGAACAAGGGTATATGGGTTAGTGACTTGCCAATGAAAATGACTGGAAATGCCCCTCACTTAGTCAGCAATGGACTGGTGGCTTCCTGTCCAGGGTGCTTCCTGCCTTCTGCTCAATAACTGCTGGGATAGGCCCCCTAGCGATGCAGAAAAATAAGCGAACAAATGAAAATATGAGCCAACAAATAGACATAATACACTCAATCAAAATAATAGCTGCACCCAGAAGAAAGTGTCATATTGCAGTATTGGGAAGAAAGATAAAAGTTACCCAGGAATGATAAATTTAGACTGATATGGGTAATATTTATTGAGAAGTAGTGTCTTTCCAGTTAGTGCTACTGCAAAATGCCAGACGTGAAGTTACATTTACGGCATTTAGCTGACGCTCTTATCCAGAGCGACTTACAAGGTTAATCACATTACAGGTAGGCCAACGTAGTGTTAGGAGTCTTGCCCAAGTACTCTTATTGGTGTAGCACAGCATAGTCACCCAGACCAGGATTCAAACCCACAGTCTCCCACATGTGGTGTTGACTCCTTGGTGGGTAGTGGTGTTATCTGCTGAGCTACACCAACCACAGGTTGTAGCGTGTCCTGCCATAATCCATCCCATTGTGCTTTAATATCCTCTGATACACACACACACACACACACACACACACACACACACAGGTGTCAGAAGTGGTATAGCACCTCCCAGTGACCTGGAGAGAAATGGCGCTACTTCAAGCTCAAAGGAGACATGGCATGAAGGTCTGGGCTAGGGGCCAGCTGTGAGGCCATACCAGCAAAGCAGCATGGTGGCCAAGCAGTGTTTATCACGTCCCTCTAGTGATGCTTTAAGTGGATGGCTGATAGTCAGGTCTCCAGTGTACTTGTGCAGCATCCTCGCTAGCAGTTGCTGTGCATAGGATGGCTTAGAGGGTCAGCCAGTGGCACGAGGGTTGATACCACAAGCTGCAAGGAGTTTCCCCATGCACTGGGGGGAAAGGGCACAGCAGTCAGTCTCTCTGTTCCAGACCCCCGATGGAGGACTGTTTATTTATTGAAAACTGTGCTGTGGAGTCTGCAGGGGTTGGTGCCCCAGGGACTCTGCTCAAACTCTGCCCAGACTTTTTGTTGGTCAGTGCAATGAGGACATTTGATGAGGGAGTGGCCGTGTGGTGTCTTGCTACAGTCTCTGTTTAGCCATGGACATGCAGGTATAGAGGAATCTTTTATTCATATGGAAATCATGTGTACATTCGGAGCACAATGCATGATGATTCAGTCCAGGTTTTCCATGGTAATGCTGGGAAATTCCATAGATACTCTGATACAAAGAAGCATCAAATGCTTTACAAATTACATTACAGAACAATTCCTGGTACAGAACTGTTTCTCATTTCTCTATATCCAAACCACAAAGACAGACAAAAGGCTGCACTCAGCCTTCACGTGGAGAGGCAGAGAGAGAGGGGGGGACGTTCCTTTATTCTGGCATTAGACCTCCAATCAGTGGCAGCAGTCAGGGGGTGAAGGCTGTGACTTGCTTGTTAAACTCTCAATTCAGAGCTGTGACAGTTCCTGTATGATGCTCATTCTGGCCAATGAGGACAGCGCTTGATTGAGCAGTCAGCGTCAGCTCCATCTCCAAAACATCAGGTGGCTTTCACATGTGCACACACACACACAAACCAGATCATACACAGCATAGTTGGCCAGATGCTAACATATCATTTAGCATTAAGCCACCGATATGCCTATGACTATTTAGAGCCTGTAGGAGATTATTGCATGTGAGAAAGGCTGTCAGATAGACTGGTATATATTTATATCAGCAGCTGGTTCAGGTGCTATTATTACTTAAAGCCCATCTGAATACACTGCAGGCAAGTAAGATTTCTATAACAGCACACGGTGGAGAGATCCAGAACAATTCCTTTTCCGTCTGCTTGTTTTCTTCTCGTCCTTTTTATTTAAGAAGAATTTACTGAATTATTCCAACGGCTCTTTGATTCATTTCAAAGTCATTCCCAATTAGGATTGTGAAAAAAACAAAAAAACAAAAAAAAAATCCATTTGTCCACTTACTGGATGAACTAAATCAACCTTACCTTCACATTAACCATTTAAATTCCACTGTGACGGATAAATTGTTTGAAGTCTATCACATAGGGTCAGCTATGTCTTTCTTTTGTTTTCCTTGACAAGCTGGATTTCAGATATTATCCATAAAGCTAAATCTGTGAAATTAGATTTGTGTGAAATTAGATTTGTGTGCTGAATATAATTTTTCAAATACCCAATGAAAGCAAAAAAAAACACAACTGGGGTTTGCTGGTTGTGCTAAAAGCAGCAGGAGATTTTGGGCTCACTCTAGCCTCTGAGCTGCTGTTACAACCCCGGATATGAACGTAGAAGTCTCTGTGGGTTCTTAAAATATAGTAATATTGCACTGTTAATGTAAAAGAAGATTCAGGGAACCAGCTAACTCCAGGCTGTACGACTTATTATTCAATAGCTGATATAAATCTTATATTTGGGTCAGTAACAACCAATGAATCTTATTTGGGTCAATATTAAAATGAACATTCAAAAATCTTATTAAAAAATGACATGATATGCATTTTTATACATCCATTAATATTTGCAGTAATATTTTGAAAATAGTTCATGTCAAAGCTTTTAGCTGCCTACTACAGTTATTAAAGCTATTTTGGTCTGGTTGCACCATTTAACTTACTGGTTGCACCACATGACGGACCAATTCAAATTAAAACAGCATCCACTTTAAACAGCCTTGGAAACTTTGTCTTTGAACTTGTTTATTTACTTGATAAAATATGTATCATTATTAAAATACTTTGTACCACATGACATAAGCCAATTTAACCAAAATTACTCAAAAATCTCCTTTATCCAAAATGTGTTCCTAAAGGGCCACTGTTTTGTAATTCTGGGTCTTCTTTACAAGGAAATGCACAGGGCATTTTTTTAAATGAAAATATAGCAAAATAAAAGTCCTTTGTTTTTGGTTGTGCCACCTGACATTTGAGGAAGTAGAAGGTTGTGGATAAAGATGTTTCAGTGAGTTAAGGAACTTGCAACATGACTTTTGTTTCAAAGTTTAAACAAATACGGTGTCTATATGAAAATGAAAGGGAGGCCATTTTTATGCTTCTGTTATGCGGCCGTTTTATTGGTTTCAAATCAAATTTCGTGAAAAAAACAGGCATTTCCTTAAACAACGTAGCTGATGCTGGTTCATTACCACATTTAAGGGAGGGAAAAAAAATGTTCGCCAGCACACGTGTTAAGAGTCTTTGATCTTCTCCAGCGCTGAAGAACTTCTGAATAACCACTTGAGGAAAAAAAAAAAAAATAATTCTGAGACTTTGCAACAGAGTAGCACAAACACCACCAGCCATTGTTGGGCTCCAACACTGTTGAGATAGTGTAGCGTTTATCCCATGTAAATGTTTCCTTCACAAACCGAACGCCTCGTCATAACGAAGCCTGGTCTGCCTGTCTCTCCTGCTCGTCGTCCTCTGTTCTAGCACCACAATGACTCGTGACTGGGTGACAAGGCAAAAAGAAATACCATATTCCTCTGTTCTTTTGTACTTTCTGCTTTTGTTTCCTGTTTGGGCCCGTTTTTAAATCTCTGAATTCCCTCTGAAAGTGAAAGGAAGCAGAAAGGCTGAGGAGACTAAGGAGATATTGACAAAACTGGAAACCAAAGACGACAAGAAGCCAAACAGAATTGAGTGTGCAGGGGAAAGAAGGACAGGGGGAGGAGAGATGTACTCTAAATTGTTTTACAATGCACAAACATGCACTTGCAAACAAACAGTGCAGGTACAAAGAGGCAATGATTTATTTACCCGTGGAAACAAAAGCAGAAGAGCAGGAAATGGAGATGCATTAAAGAGTAATCGGAGAGCATTAATGTCCTTTAGCATGTCTTAACTCTATTAGAGGGAAGACTGGAGGATCCGCCAAGGGAGCCAGAGTCTTAGAAAGCCTTTATTTAGCTAAATGTGCTCCCTCTTGCTTTCTGCAGCTTTCAGATGATGTTTTTCTTTCTGCTTGTCCTCCCATGATGTGTATCCCTCATTATTATGGGGTGTGGACCCAAGCGCAGGGCGGGAACCCATATGCGGCAATGTAAAGAGTCAAATTGTAAGCAAACGGGTTTTCTTGGATGTGGATGCACATGAAACTATGCGGGAGTGAACTTTTTGTGGGAATAGTGTTTGAGTGTTGTGGTCTAGTGTTGTGGATTGAACCCCCCACCCTCCGGAGTGATAACCCCACGTGTTACCGCTGCGCTACGTGGCAGTACACGTGAGGCGAGTCAGGAGGGATCTTGTGAGGGAGAGGGAGAAATTATTAAAGAACTGAAATAAACAAGAGAGGGTTTAACAGAAAGGGGGTCCTGTCCTGTCCTGTCCTGTCCTGTCCCGTCCCGTCCCGTCCCGTCCATACCAGCTACTCCTCTACAAAGGTGTATCGGCGACTGTTGTTTGAATGGGGGCTTATATGGTCGCCTTGCAGCTTGTTGGCTTGATCAGCCCAGGGCATTCTGTGGGTTGGAGTTCCGGGTTGTAGTCCCCCAAGAAGGGCACCGCTGCTGTCGCCCTCTGCTGGTTGCAGGTGGCACTGCCTGGACCCTTACATCACCAAGAGTTAGTTAGAATTAGTTGTTTGATTATGTATTGATTCATATATTTTCACTCTAAAAACTGAAGCTCTGCTCATCCAGTTGCAGAGATGTGTGCAGTGTCATTCAGAGAGGTCTGATGTGAAACAGAGCTTTGCAGAGGAACTGGTTCTGATGTTCTTTTAAGTGGTGCTTGGATTCAGGGACATGATGTCCACAAACTGTTCAAAACAACCAGCGAACCTACATGTCCCTGAGTTTTATGGGTAATGCTAGTAATGGTGTTTTGTCCTACACATACCACCTTTTAGATGCACCACTAAACCCTACCACCAAACCTTACCTATAAACAGGAATCAGGCATGTCAAGGTCAGTAGCCCTTTTTGATTTTAGAGGAATTTTGGTTAGAATTGTTCAGTTTAGCATGTCAGGTGGTACAACTTCAGGACAGCCAACAAAATGTGTAAGTATCATACTTTTCTTTTTCAATTTATTAAAAAAATGTATGTATAAATTCAAGTTCAGGTGCAACAGTTTCTATGGCTGTTCAGGTGGATACCTGTTTTATTGGAAATGAATCCGATATGTCAGGCAGCACAGTCTGAACACTGAACCGTTTGCATGTCTCACGGCTCCAACCCTACCCAGGTTTTCCGTCTGCTTGTTTTCTTCTCGTCCTTTTTATTGAAGAAGAATTTACTGAAGAAGAATTTATTATTCCAACGGCTCTTTGATTCATTTCAAAGTCATTCCCAATTAGGATTGTGAAAAAAACAAACAAAAAAATCAATTTGTCCACTTACTGGATGAACTGAATCAACCTCACCTTCACATTAACCATTTAAATTCCACTGTGACGGATAAATTGTTTGAAGTTTATCACATAGGGTCGGCTATGTCTTTCTTTTGTTTTCCTTGACAAGCTGGATTTCAGATATTCTCCATAAAGCAAAATCTGTGGAATTAGATTTGTGTGGAATTAGATTTGTGTGCTGAATATAATTTTTCAAATATCAAATGAAAGCAAAACAAAACAAAAAAACTGGGGCTTGCTGGTTGTGCTAAAAGCAGCAGAAGATTTTGGGCTCGCTCTAGCCTCTGAGCTGCTGTTACAACCCCGAATATGAACGTAGAAGTCTCTGTGGGTTCTTAAAATATAGTAATATTGCTCTGTAATTGTAAAAGAAGATGCAGGGAACCACCTAACGGCTCACGGCTTCAACCCTACCCAGCAAGTTTCATTCCTGTCGTATGCTTTCTGCTGGGTGCTATTTTTTTTTTTTGATGTCATTTTGTCATTAACCCAAATATAAGATCCATATCAGCTATTAAATAAAAATAAAGAATATCTGAATGACCATATCATCAGCCCAGTGTTTAAGTGGTTCCGGTTGTGATTCAAATCATCGCTACTGCATGGATGAGGGGAAGATGAGGAAAGTTTGAAAGCAACAGCACTGACCTACAAGAGGAGGAAGATGTCCATGGGCGGTGATGGAATGATAAGTGAGAGAGACAAGAGGACAGAGAGGAGAGAGAAAGAGAAAAGAAAACGGAATGAAGCATGGGACGTGGATCATTGGAGGACAGAGATGGTGAGATTTGTGCGTTTGTGAGTGTGAGTATGTGTGTGTGCGCGTGCATGCATGCGTGGTGACAGCAAATCATTGGGTTCATCAGGCAGACTTCCAGCCAGGGCTGATAGGTCACACAGATAGCTGTTGTAGGGTGCAGTCTTCTGGGCAGTGATGGATGGACCGTTCCCTCCTGGGTGTGGTGGGGGCCATTCGATGAGCAACACTTTGGGCTTGGTGGGACAACCGGGAGGGAATGGTCAATATAAGACAGAGAACCATGGCACAGTCTTTGTTCCCACAGTGACGTTCTACATATAGCCGATTCATTCACTTCCTCCACCTCTCTGTGATATCATCAGTCTGGACGTTTGTGGCTTATCGCAATGAAATGCTTGAACACAAACCGCTCAGTCATTTACTTCTTCTTAGAACAGAACTAATCAGCATGCACACATGTGGCTATTGCTATTCTGGTAGACTAAGTGATGGAAATGCCACACAGTATATGGATCTATCAACAATATTTATATTTACGATAAGAGAGACTCAATTCTTGTACGTAGTTATGGCATGTCAGTCAAAGGTGGGCAGAACATCTCACCAGCACACACTATGATTCCCATGCCTTATTCTACATTCATATTACACTGGTGTCAGAAGTGCGATTTGACCCCATGCCTGCAGGGAGAATATGAGTGGCCCCCAGGGGCTCTGCTCTCACTTCTCAGGTTGTCAGACTCACTCTTTTAAAAGGTCGAGGGGGAGGGGTGTTGTAGAGACGCTCTACTGGCAGCAGACATACTGGAGGCTTGGCCATCCAGAACGACGGCATATGGAGCCTCACAATAGCACTGCCGTCACGGAAGGAGAAGACACTATGTGCGCAGCAGGGTTGGTTGTGTCATTCTGTGCTAGGCAATGGGGTTAGTTGACAGTGTTAGTGTCTACCATGAAATGCACCTACCTGTTTTCCAGCTGTGTCAGCTAGAGCGGACTAGCGGTTCTCCCCTGCTGTGTTCAATAAAAAAGTATTCCCTTAAAGCGCTATGTTTTCAGCATCCTACTCTACACTCACATAGGTAGGCAGTGAGATTTGACCCCATACCTCCAGAGACTGGGAGGCTGTAAGAATCAAGGCATGTGGGAGGCTTGGCCATGCACAATGGTGACATGTTCAGCCACATGGAAGTGCTGCAGTTGTGGTGGGAGAGACGTCGTTCTTGTGTGTTCTGTGTAGACGTAATGAGGTGCCACAGGCTCGGCTGTGTCATTCTGTGCTGGGCCGTGGAGTTAGTTGGCGGTGTTCATGGCCGCCATGTATGGGATAACCATGGCTGTAGGTGACGTGCCTAAACAGCGGTTCACTCCTGCTGCAGTGTTCAATAAAAATGTTTCCTGTGTCTTAGCCTATGCTGACACTACACTGGTGTCAGAAGTGGGATTCAATCCCATACCACCAGAGAACACTATAAGAGGGAGGGTGGCATGTGGGAGGTGACATGCTAAGCCGCATGGTAGTGCCACAGCCGTGGTAGGAGAAACTTAGCTCTAGTAAATAGTGTGTGAAGATAATGAGGTGCAACAGGACTGGTTGTGTCATTCTGTGCTGAGCAAAGGGTTAGTTAGTAAGCTGGCAGTGTATGCCATGTATGAAAAAAGCTTGACTATGGGTGAACTGCCGGTTTTTCCGCTGTGTCAGCTAGAGCTGAGCAGTGGTTCTCTCCTGCTGCAGTGTTTAATAAAAAACATTTCCTTACAGTGGTATACTTCCATGTCTTACTCCAGTGTCACCCACATTACATTGGTATCAGAAGTGGGTTTGATTAGAACCTTCAGGAGAGACTTTAAGGGGGTGGGTGGCATGTGAAAGGCTTGGTCAGGCACTGTGTGTCGTATTCATAGTAGGAGAGACTTAACTCTTGTAAATAGTTGTGACTGTGTAGACGTAATGAGGTGCAACAGGCTCGGCTGTGTCATTCTGTGCTGGGCTGTGGAGTTAGTTGGCGGTGTTCGTGGCTGCAATGTATGGGGTAACCATGGCTGTAGGTGATGTGCCTAAACAGCGGTTCACTCCTGTGGCAGTGTTCAATAAAAAACATCCCCCATGTTTCCTGTGTCTTAGCCTATGCTGACACTACACTGGTGTCAGAAGTGGGATTCAATCCCATACCACCAGAGAACACTATAAGAGGGAGGGTGGCATGTGGGAGGTGACATGCTAAGCCACATGGTAGTGCCACAGTCGTGGTAGGAGAAACTTAGCTCTGGTAAATAGTGTGTGGAGACAATGAGGTGCAACAGGACTGGTTGTGTCATTCTGTGCTGAGCAAAGGGTTAGTTAGTAAGCTGGCAGTGTATGCCATGTATGAAAAAAGCTTGACTATGGGTGAACTGCCGGTTTTCCCGCTGTGTGTGGTTCTCCCCTGCTGCAGTGTTTAATAAAAAACCATTTCCTTACAGTGATATACTTCCGTGTCTTACTCCAGTGTCACCCACATTACACTGGTATCAGAAGTGGGTTTGATTAGAACCTCCAGGAGAAACTTTAAGGGGGTGGGTGGCATGTGAAAGGCTTGGTCAGGCACTGTGTGTTGTATTCATAGTAGGAGAGACTTAACTCTTGTAAATAGTTGCGAATAATTGGTTGTGCCATTTTGTGCTGGGCAGTGGGTTAGTTAGTTGGCAGTGTTAGTGTCTGCCATGTATCTGAAAAGCGAGACTGTAGTTGACCTGCCTGTTTCCCAGCCATGTCTGCTGTATTCAACAAAAGAGCATTCACTTGAATCACTCTGCTTCCATGGCTTACTGCATGCCAATTATTGTAAACAAGCAATTGCAACAGAAACCTTAATGAAATTTTTTAAGTGTCAAACTTTACCCCACAGTTCAGCTCTGCTCTCACTAGTTACCTGCCTATCATGTGTGAGGTCAACATGGCGAGAGAGAAATTGTTGTTCCCACCGCACAGTGAAAATCTGGTCCTGCCAAGAATGAACTGTGAGTAGATCAGAAAGGTAAGGGTTGGCTTGCACACACTCCGCACAGGATAATCCGGCAAGGCAATCGGTTAAACTAGGACACCTTTTGGAGTTGTCAGGGAGGTGAATGGACTTGTGAATAGGCCTGAAAATGCTGTAGTGCGGGCGTAAATGAGTTATGTCAAGCTCATATTCTTAATATTTCTCTTCAGCAGGTCTACAGGAGCGGATCCACTCCAGCTATGTTAAACACTGTGGTTAGGAGGAAAGTTACATGGGCTTTCTCAAACGGAAGATGCAATATATAAGATATCTGACACTTTAGGTATTATCTTTTTTCACGGCCCCTCTGCTTAACCCTTAGTGGCCCTGGTTTTAAGTGGCCTAGAAGCAGAAAGCTTATCACAAGTCCCAAGTTTAGGCCTTGTACTTTCAGCTTCTCTACTGATTCATCCTAACATCCTTTTTGTCTTTTTCTTTTTTCTTTTTCTTTCTTTTTTTTGATACTTCTTAGTTTCCCTGACCCACAGATGTGTGTGTTTCTGCTCAAATATTTAATATTTAAAATACTTTTTAAATTAGAATAGTGCATTGGTTTGCTATATATTGCCAATATATTACTATCTGATGGTTCATTCTTCTTCTTCTTTTTCTTGATCCACTTTTTTGTCCACTAACCAGACCTGCTGTAAGGGTCCGGGCTGTACTGCCTGCAGCCAGCAGGGGGCCGGCAGCAGCGGCACAGTTCTGGGGGGACTACAGCCCGGAACTCCAAACCCCAGAATGCCCCAGGCTGATCAGGCCAACGAGCAGCACCTGGGGCGTCAGCAATATAAGCCCCATACCACACAAACACTGTTGCTACACCTTTGTAGAGGGGTAGCCGGTATGGTACTAGAGAAAAGAGAGAACAAGAAAAGAGAAAAAGAGCAAAGTAAAAATAAATAAATGTTTAAACAACTGTGCAGAGTTGACAGCGTGTCACTCTGCACGCAGTGAACAAGAATTCCCCTTTCGGTTAAACCCTCTACTGTTTATTTCTGTTCTTATATAAGCTTTTCCTTTTGTTTGAATACGCAGCCCTGGCGTTTCCTTTATTTGCTTTTTCCTGCCATGTCTCCCTCTCACCCACTAAACCTCGTCCTGACTGGCCTCAAGTGTGCTGCCTCACTACTAAGGTTGGGGGTTCGATCCCCGCCAAAACCCTCACAGTTCACCAATACAGTTCACATTTCACACACAGAGTTTCACGTGCATCCACATCCAGGAAGTCTGTTTGCTTGTAGTTTAACACTTACATCGCCGCAAACTGATTCCGGCCCTGCGCTTGGGTTCACACCCCCAACCGCACTGTAACACCTGCACTTTTTCAGTACTGTTCCAACTCGGTATGATCTAAAATAGTTTGCTTATATACAGATAGTTGATCCGGTGTATGGTTTTGGGAAAAAAAGAACAGCTTTAATTGCATTTTGTTGAGTGGTATAAAAAGTACATGCCTATCTACTGTACTTAACCAACGACATTGTTTCACATGCAATCTCAGGGCAAACCCAAAGTACGACTTCAGTGTTGGTCTAACCCGTGTTCGTCTACTTGTCTTTTTTTTCCCATCCCTTATTTTTCCCATAATGTCCCATTCAATTTCACCCCCATTCAAACCTTATTGCTTCCTATACCCTACCGTCACCAAACTGCTGACCTGCACTCCTCAATGTGTTTGTTCATTCCTCAATCCTCCAATACAGTTCCTTCAATAGAATTATGTGATACAGGGTAAGAAACCACATTAGCAAGTCTATTAGAGATAAGCTACCCTTACTTGTTAGCCACATTAGCCTTTGCCTGATTGACCTAACTTGAGTAAAGGGAAATTAAGTAAAGCATTTATTATTTAAGTATTAAAGTATATAAGTAAATACTTAAATATTAAGCACAATACGTAATTGATTTCTGGCCAAACCATCAATTTTCAGGTTGGAGTATATGCATGTATTTATATGTATACAGGATAAATGGAAACTTTGGAAATACTGAGATTACCCTTATCTTTGGGCTGGTCCAAAAAACTTTATTAGCTTTTAATAGAGGAGGTAAGTGAGAAGATTTGCTTTGGCCTCCTGAGGTTAATGTCAATGTTGAGTCAGGTGCAGCACAGCAGTACTTATCTACAATAGCGCAAAAGTCAATAATTGTATCCCACAAAGGCCGGAATGCAAACTGTGTTTTTGACAATGTTGTTTCTCCCCCGTGTTTTATATTAATCTCCAAAGGTCACTTTTTGTTGAGAGACATGGTGAGATAAAAAGACCCCATCTCTGTAAAAAAAAAAAACTGATGTACTTTCGCCGTCAAGAAGAATCAACCGACAGGAATGAAACTTTATGGGTAGGTTTGACATTGTGAGACATGCACATGATTCAAGTTTCACGCATGTGACATAAGCAAGGAGGGGCCTTAATGCTGTACCTGACTGACCCAAATTGAGGACATTCAGAGAGCAGTGATGCCCTTGATAAGTCATTCTCTTAGAGATTCAGACAGCCAGTAGCAGATATACAAGAGGCAGCACCACTGGCAGCACAGGACTTCATGCATGTAGATCGTTATAACGACTGCCCTTAACTCAACGTCACAAGAGACTGCAATGGTGTCATGCCAGACTGTCATGGAGTGACTGAGAATGGTGGTGGGTCATCTTCAGTAACGAATCTTTGGTGTCTTGGTGGAGACAACCAACGAATTCGTTTGTGGAGGCACCATGGTCAGCTCCAAGATGAACGGTTTCTTGTCACGTGTCACATGTCCAGAATCCAGGTAACACTCCACCTCCACCCCTACTGCAAAATCTGCAGGAACCGTGTGAGAATATTCAAGCTACATGGGATGGATTATCACAGGACACCATTAGGAATCCCTACAACTCCATGCCGAGACGTCTTGTATGTTGCATTAGCAAACATGGCGGCCTGATGCTATACTGTTATGTAGGCAGGATAAATGGAAACCATGGAAATACTGAGATTACCGTTACCTTTGGGCTGGTCCCAAAAATAATTTAGCTTTTATTTGAGGAGGTAAGTGAGAAGATTTGCTTTGGCCTCCTGAGGTTAATATCAATGTTGAGCCAGGTGCAGCACAGCAGTGCTTAGCTACAATAGCACAAAAGTCAATACATTTATCTCACAAAGGCCCGAATACAAACTATGTTTGTGACAATATTGTTTCTCCCCTGTGTGTTGTATTCATCTCCATAGGTTGCTTTTTGTTGAGAGACATGGTGAGATGAAAAGAGAGTAATAGACTGCACTAGGCAGGGGATCAGCTGGGGGGAAACCTTTTCTAACCACCGGAGTTAATCAGCCTGGGGAGATCTGCACTCTCCATACACAAGGAGATACAGGTGGACAGGGCTAGAATATGAACAGAGAAGGCGTGAAAGAAAGTTTAGATAGTTGCTTGAGCATAAAAGTCTAAAAAGCCAGGAATAAGCATTGTACCATGATTGCCGTATCAAGCAGTATTGTATCATCCCCCCACTTTAGTTATTTTTCACCTGCTCCACTCCTCTAAATTTAATGACTCCTAGCTAAGAGGGCTGACACATGCACTTCCGTGAACTTCTCACACTCTTTCTTACTCCAGCTTATCTATAAAATATGGCTCTGCATTGCTGTGGTGGTCACATGATAAGGTATCATGTTAAGTGCCTTAGGGCCGAGACCCACATACGCGCTCCACATTCCATTACAGCAAATGCCTTGCTGCACGCAGTGGAATGTGTGGTAGGTGTAAGGCCTAATTGTGAGACTTTCATTTGTTGCTCTGTAGAAGGTACTTTTAAAATTGGAAATCCAGCATATTTAAAATCAATGTTGAATTGTAATATTTGAGAATTTTGAGATCACGTCACACTGGGACACATTAGAACACACTGATGTGGATTTTGTTTCTGGATCATATCTGGATATACTGATTGGATTCCATTGTCACTTTTCAGTAAAGAACCTTCACACTGTGACCAGAAGAGATCCAATTAAACTTTCCTATTTAAGTTAAACCTGACTTGTCATATTAAAATCTAGGATAATAACACATTATGTTAAATAAGATGACCACTATTACAATTACAGACTGTTTAATTGTACAGGTCGGACATTTTGCACAATACACTGGTGATTCATTGTCTCTTAATCCAATGCTTCTATATAATGACCAGTATTATTATTATTATTATTATTATTATTGTTATTATTATTATTATTATTGTTGTACTATTATTGTAGTGTATGATACGTGTATACTTATTAAGGATATGTTAGTTAATATGGCTGATTTTTCATAGTCATATCATATATATTTATTACTACTCTTTATGTAAATAATACTGACCTCTGACCTCTTAGATGCTCATTACATTTCTGTACATATATATACAGGGGTTGGACAATGAAACTGAAACACCTGGTTTTAGACCACAATCATTTATTAGTATGGTGTAGGGCCTCCTTTTGCGGCCAATACAGCGTCAGTTCATCTTGGGAATTACATATTCAAGTCCTGCACAGTGGTCAGAGGGATTTTAAGTCATTCTTCTTGCAGGATAGTGGCCAGGTCACTACGTGATGCTGGTGGAGGTTCGTCCTTCTTGGTGGTATGCTGACATTACCCTGGATGCCGTGGCTCTTGATACATCACAAAGACTTGCTGTCTTGGTCACAGATGCGGCAGCAAGTTGTGCACCAACAATTTGTCTTCTTTTGAACTCTGGTATGTCTCCCATAATGTTGTGTGCATTGCAGTATTTTGAGCAGAACTGTGCTCTTACCTGCTAACTGAACCTTCACACTCTGCTCTTACTGGTGCAATGTGCAATTAATGAAGATTGGCCACCAGGCTGGTCCAATTTAGCCATGAGACCTCCCACACTAAATGACAGGTGTTTCAGTTTCATTGTCCAACCCGTGTATGTATGTATGTATGTATGTATGTATGTATGTATGTATGTATGTATGTATGTATGTATGTATGTATGTATGTATGTATGTATGTATGTGTATGTATGTATGTATGTATGTATGTATGTATGTATGTATGTATGTATGTATGTATGTATGTATGTATGTATGTATGTATGTATGTATGTATGTATGTATGTATGTATGTATGTATGTATGTATGTATGTATGTATGTATGTATGTATGTGTGTGTGTGTGTGTGTGTGTGTGTGTGTATATATATATAAAATCGCAAATGGATGTTTGATTTCGAAGTGCATATGACTTGAATAGAAGGAAGTTCGCCGGACGCATGTCCACTTATGTAACAGCATATGGATATAGCTTTACATTTAAAGGCTTGGCCAGACGCTGTTATCCAGATCGACTTACATTTTAATCTCGTTACAGAGGAAAGCTTATGTAGCATTAGAAGTCTTGCCCAAGGACACTTACTGGTATAGCGTTGTGTGCTTCCTGAAGTGTGGAAAGTAATCCTATATAAAACGCATTCCCTTTACACTTATGTGGAATCAGAACATGATCTGATCACCAAAATGTGTTCACATGCTACTGCAAGATGTAAATAATGTTTCAGACACATATAGTGATCCAACGGAAGGTCATCATCAGCAGCCATACATTCCACAACGCCAGCAGGCACTAACACTGCAATACTAACTAGTCCAGCACAACACTTTCCAATTAACACATGTGCACAGCTTTAAGAGACCAATCCCAACATACTTTAAGTCTTTCTAACTACATGTCAAAGGGGCTTCATGCTCACCACTTCATGCCTCCCATGTGTTTATGCCGAGTTGGTAGCGGGATGCTACTGTGTATACTGGGATGTAGAGTAAGAGGATGTAGGAGACACGCCTTGAAAGCTGGAAATAGTTAAAATCTCTTTAATTGAAATAGCAGCAGCGAAGAATCATGTGACACGGCCAAGAAGCAGACAGGTCACCTACAGATATGCATTTCCCGTACATGACAGACACTAATACTGTCAACTAATCCCACCACCCAGCACAGAATGACACAACCACCCCTGCTGCGCACATACTGTCCACACAGTCATAACTATTTACAGAGGCACGGCTTACCACCAGTCTATATCTTGGTGCCGCATGCCTGCGGTGGGGCCCCTGAGGGAACATTTTATATTTTAGAGTTTTTAATGTTGTTTATATTTATGCTTTGAAAATAATAATACTAATAATGTGAACTTAAATACAAAATGTTTTGATTTCACAATTTTTTGCTGGTGTCAGATCATTTATAATGTACTGGTTATGAACCCTGGCTGGGCAGTTGGAGAGCCCCCTTAAATGTCAGTCAAATGTCTCTCTACCCACACTAGTAATGTGTACAGTAACTCAGTAAGTGTAACGTGTTAGTGTACTGTAAGTAGTGTGTGGGTGTACAGTGTTCAGTTTAGTGTGCTGTAAGTAGTAAGTAAGTGTAATGTGTGTTGCTGTAAGTGTACAGTAACTCACAGTAAGTAAGTGTAGTGTGTTAGTGTGCTGTAAGTAGTGTGTTGGTGTACAGTAACTCAGTAAGTGTAATGCGTTAGTGTGCTGTAAGTAGTGTGTTGGTGTACAGTAAGTGTGTAATGCGTTAGTGTACTGTAAGTAGTGTGTTGGTGTACAGTACAGTAAGTGTAATGTGTTAGTGTGCTGTAAGTAGTGTGTTGGTGTACAGTAACTCAGTAAGTGTAATGCGTTAGTGTTACTGTAAGTAGTGTGTTGGTGTACAGTAACTCAGTAAGTGTAATGTGTTAGTGTGCTGTAAGTAGCAAGCCCACCAATCAGGGTACACCAGTCACTTTGTTTTGGGCTTGTTTTGACCTGTTGGCCAGAGCTTGGTTCTAGATAATAGAACCTGTTCTCCTTCAGTGTTCTGTGCTGATGATGATGATTTAAATAGACATCAATGTCAGACTAATTAACGACCTTCTATTAAAGACTGGTGGACTGAGAGACACTAGAGTCCCTTCACCTACACTGAGCTGATGAAGAGTCCTGTTCCAGAAATGATAATAGGACATTAGAGCCGTAATAAATCATGCTCCTGTTACTCTCCATACTTGCTAGTACATCTAAAGATAAATACTTCAGTACTGTTGCTCCAGTGGAGGTCTAAATGGAGGAACTTCTATATTTACTGAGGAATATTTTAGCTTGGGGATCTTTACTCTAACTCAGCTACATAGTTGCTGTACTTCATCCATCGTTGCCCAGGAGGCTCTGCGCATACCGCTCTGCATGGCCATGCCTCCCAAATGCCCATGGCCCAATGAGCCAGCAGCAAGAGGCTACAGTAAGTATAACATATATGGAAATATATTTTTCTTTGGCTGTGGCCTTTCCTGGGAGCATTTGCTGGTATGGTTTAAAGGCAGCTAAGACCATTAAAACCTACAACAAATTGGTCTCAGTGACTGGTTTAAACAGAGCGGGAAGACACAGGTTAGTTAGTAGACTCCTTCACACACACAAACACACACCCAAAGAGAAAAAGAGTGTTGGAGAAAAAGAATAAATGCTTTGGAAGTCTGAGGCACCAGTTAAAATGAAAACTGACCTAAAGAGCAGTCGTAGCAGTGACTGTCTCCTGCTCATTATAAAGGTGTAGACAGTGAGATGAATTTAGCTGGAAAACACAAATTAAACACTCTGAACTGCTCAAAAGGCCAGCGGAAACACAGGCTTGTCTTTAAGCTCACATTTCGTTTCGTGTCCTTTGAGCAAATCTTACTTGCCTGGTACCAAGGACAAGCTGCGGACTACCGTATGGTCTTATGCTGAATGTGTCTGCTGTGTGATTGTGTCTTTCAAATAATGTAAGGCACTAAATCCACACAGTGAAATGTCGCTTTGTATGTTTGTTTGTATAAATGTGCGAGTAGGAGTGTGTATTGTGTGTACCAGGTTTATGCCACGTTGTGGGGACCAAAGTCTGCCAAGGTACTGTGGGAGATTTTATAAGCTAACTATACTGTGCAGTATGATTAGTTCGGTTGGGCTGAAGTCATCGATAAGTACAACCAGCATTGTTTGCTGTTTGATCGAGCAGCAGGGAAAATCTATAACAACTATTATATTATGTAGTGCAGAATCTACCATCCACATCTAGAGTTAACACACCAGCTCCTTCATTTCTGCAGCTGGTGTGTTAACTCTAGATGTGGATGGTGAATACTGAAAAACCTCTAAACAGGAGTGATAATAATATGAGGGTTTGTAACATGTGGTTCATACTGGCTGCCAGTCTAAATTTGTGAAATTCATAAGTTGAAGAAATTGAGGTTTGATGTTTTCATTTGTCAAAAGAACTGCTGCACAAGTAGCTGCAGGCAGAAGGAATCAAACAACAGGCATGAAACTTGATGGGTGTGATGATGGACAAACAGATTGTGGCGTGCACTGAACTAAAAGCAAGGCACAGTTTATTAAAGAGGTCGTACTGAAACACAGCAACACCAAGAACAGGGAAAGACAATCAAGGGCTAAACTGAATCACAGTCAATAAACAGGCAAGGGTCAAACCAAGCAGACAGTCGAGCGAGGCAACAGGGTGTGATTGGGTAAGGATCAACACGTGGCATCAGGTGGTGGATTATGGGAAATGGAGTCCGGTAGGGTGTGTGGAGGTTTTGTTGAATTTGTTTTGTTTTTGACTCCACTGGATGCTGATAAGCTTATTTATTATACTTTGTATATAAAGTTTTAAATGGTTTAACTGCATCACTGAGTCTCTGCCGTTTTCTGTCCCTTAATGAGCCCTCAGGTCCTCCACAGCACGTCTGTTAAACATTCCAAAAGTCCTCCAAAATAAAACCGGGGAAGCAGCCTTTGTCCACTACGTAGCCAAGACAAAAACAAGATGTTCAAAATACACCTTGTTACTTGAGCTTATAATTATTAATATGCTTTTATAATTTGTGTTTTTATTGTTTGATCTATTCCTTTAAGAATTCTTTACATTGTATTCTTTCACTACCAATTCATTTGTTTATTTTAGTTTTTTTATATTTTTTAAAAGGACGTTATATATATATATATATATATATATTAATATATATATTATATATATATATATATATATTATATATATATATATATATATATATATATATATAAAATTTTATTTATTTATTTAATTATTTATTTTTTTTAAATATACACTCATATTGTAGGGACCTTTCCTCCTTGTCCCGACTAGGAGCTGGTCTCCACAACATAAATCATAGGATTTAAAGTGAAGACATATTTCAAGGTTAGAATAAAGTTAGAGTTAGGGTTAAGGTTAGGAATAGGGTGGGGCTTAAGGTATCAGTTGAGTTTAAGCTTAGGGTAAGAAAGCTCAAGTTTACATTTACATAACATTATTTTGTTGTGTCTGTAAATGTGGTTTAGTTAAATTTTTTTTTATAGTACTGGGTCGCAAGTCGGGTCAACAAACCAGGATAAGCTGAGCCTCCTGAGTGAATGTTTTTCCCCTCACGTTAAAACGTATTAACATTTTGGTAGACTTCTTCTCAGCACCTCCCGCCTGTAGGGGTGACAGCTTCCTTCTTCTAAGCTTCAGACTATAGACGAAAGCCTGAGAGACTGCAAGCTGGGGGCACCATGTGAGTAGCAGCCTGTGGGTGGAAGCTGGCATTGACTGGAATACAGGGATGATTTTTTGGGGGTAAGCTCAACTTAAAGTGGAGGTTATAGACTTAATTTACATGTAGTTTACAGACATTTCCACTAAAGTTAGTTAAAAATTAAAAAAAAAAAAAACTATAATGCTAAGGCTGACATGAAACGTTCAAGACAGTATTGAGTGAAAATGTTTGAGTATATTCATCATCTTCATCTTCTTCCAGGGGATATTTCTTGGTATAAAGTTTTTGCCCAAATATTAATTTGACATTTTTCTTTCCCAGGCTATTGCTGAGGCACATATTGAAAATCTCTTTCTCCCGTTGTAGTTTAAAGAGTGACTGGCAAGTTTATGAAATGTGCTGTGGTTGGCATTATTCCCAAAATAGTACTGTCACAAATTCCTTCCAAAATATATACTATTTTATTTTTTATGCTCAGAAAATCATTAATATTAGAATAACTACAAACAGTATCAGTACTATTATTAACTTCACTACTATCAAATCCTCCTTACAGTAGCCCAGTACTAATTGTGGTTTTCATCCAATGGCTGGTTTGGCTAATCAATTCCACAATAGGTTTAAATTAGATGTGCTGGAGGTGGATTGGAAAAAATCCATGCATTGATGAGACGCATCAGGACACCTGGAGGACCAAGCGTTCATTCTATAACTTGCCCAAGCTAAAAAGAAATTTGTGTTGCTAATTCTTTTACTGTATTGATGTTAGTTTGTATTCATCCTGGTGCTGCACAGTGCTTTACAAGCCATAACACTCATATTATCCAGATCCATAGTCTAATAAACAGTTTGCTTAGATGATTTAGGCTTATTTGCAGGTGCAGATGGTCCACAAGAGACACTGTTCCATGTAGGCCAGGTAAAGTCTAGGCATTTTTTCATCATAACAAAAGAAAAACAGGATACAGGTCTCCTCCAGAAGATGTGATGTGGTTTTGAATTGTGTGTATCAGAAGTGCATAACAAATGTGCTATAAATGATAAAGTCAGGAACTGATCTCAAAATAACATGAAGTGTTGAACGGAACTGACACTCACAGCTATTAATGAAGCTCACAAATTCGTACGGCAGAAACAGGATGCCGAGAAAAGGCCACAAATAGTCGTCTGTGTTTTCAATATTTGGCATTTTCAAATTTAGGCAGAAATGAGTATGGCAGCATGATGGCTGCATGTGACTTTACAGGTAAATAAAGATGTTTCAGGTATTACCAGTTTAGCATATATCTCTTTGAGACGTTGTCCTGAAATAGCTTCTAACCTTTCCCTTTCATGTAGGTTCTATAGGTGTGCAGCAGAGCAGCTGTTGGATTATTCATACCAGTGCATCACACATGAATGCACACAGATTTATGTTTGCAGTAAACCAGGGGATTTCTCTGAGGACTCCATGCTAAACTCGACAGCAACAACAGTAACAGCAAGAGCAATAACAGTAAGAGCAGCAGCATAAATGTGTGAGGAAGATAACACCTCTGAAATACAGTAAAGGTGTTTATTTAGAGCAAACTTAAAGCTCCTCCTGCGTACATTATGTGTGAAACATCCCTCTATTATGTTTGTGTACTGTACAATAGCAAGCTCACCACACAAAAAAGTCACCTTGTATGTATAAGGTGGTAGTAACTTCAGGCTCCTGCAGATGGCGCTGCACAAGGATGACAAGGCTGTAAATACCTGCAGGCTGTGAGTGGCGGGATCCATACATTGAGAGGAGGTGGTTCAGTGCAGTGAATTCCTCATTCCATGTGTGGAAAATGGCTCCAGAGCAGATGTTAGTGATTGGCTAAAACGAGTGACTGCATGTGGGCGTGGTCAAAGACCATAGTGTGAAGGCAGTAGCTGAATCTGCAGGTGTGTGGAAGTGTATGGTCATACGGATATACCTGGCAGTGGCTAAAATCCTAGTCTACAGGAAACTTTCCTCAGAAGTGAGCCAGTGAAGGCATCCACCAAATCTGGTCCAGTTGCACAGTTCTTTGAAGCAGGAAGGTCTGAACATTGATGAGGCCTACATCCTGAAACTTCAATGCAAAATCCAATTACAGACGTTATTTGTGCTCATAGACAAAGTACATGCTGTTTCAGTCACAGGTGAATAACTTTTCGTCCAGTGACCTTGTGTATCAGTTGCACACTAAACCAGGCCTTTCGATCGTTGGTGTAGATGCTGATCTTTAGGGTCTGCAAGTCAAGTCACACACCTGCTAGACTTTGTCCCGCAACATTCGTCATCTACCTGCAGTTCCATGCAAGGCTAAGGCTTTGTAAATTAACGAGTTTGTCCTGAAATAATCATACCTGAAAGTGACTGTCATAAATGAGACTGTAGTCTGCTTAATTTTTGCTAATGCATGCTAATTATTGTGTGTTTATTATCATTGATTAATGTGAAGGACTTTTTTATGTTGTAGTTCCACTTCTACACACACTGGATTGGTTAACTACCAGCTTCCACACATGACATTGACAATCTGTGATGGGATCTCCGAGACCTCTAGCTACCCCCGCGTGACAAGCTATTTAGTTAATTACTATTACTGTCATATACTAACATATATGGCCAGACACACCTACAAATGAGTTCAGCTGTTTCATCTATGATCAATGCACACAAGTGGGTATAAACCAAAGCACATAGTCTTACAGTCACTATGGACAAACAGTAAACATGGTTTTGGAACATGGGGGTTTAACAAGCTCATATAGATGTAATGATCAGGTGTCCACATACTGTTGACCATTTAGTAAATCAGTATAGCCATTTTCCATTGATTTTCTTTTTGAAAGACAGGACAGCAGTAGCAAACATGGCCTACTCCCCATTGCCTTGGACAGACTTCAAGCAACAGTCAAGAATGCGATGCCCACCAAATCATATCTTGATGTGCAGAAAATAGGATACAGCTAGCTATTATTGACCCCTAAATAAATAGATTGAATGCTGCAGCTCTGGCAAGTTAGCTGGCTACTGAGTTCTAGAAAAATCGGGTGAATGCAATCTGGTGTAAAGTTATTAGATATCGTATGTCTATCAAAAATTCTTCTAGAATTTAATAATATTATTTCTCCTATCATGACAATTATTATTTAATGATAACTTAGATTTTTTTTTAACTGATCTCAGTTACCTAAAGTGCTATAGACTACATTTATATAAGCATACAATCAAAAAACACTTAACGAACAAAACTCCAGTAATTTTGGAAAGAGAATTAGCCCTCAGTTTAGAAGAGTCCTCAGAAAGCAACAAGAGAGTGTCAGCAGACATGACATCTGTTTTTTAAAGTGAACACCTGTGCATTTAGCCTCTCAGTGTAATCTGGCATACTGAATAAACACATGTCTGTCTGTATTTGTACTGGAAAGCACCTGGAGAAAATAATAAACGTCAAAATTAATGAATTCATTAAATTGAGAAATTGGCCGGGCCTATTGGACAATGGCATATGCCTTGGGTGAGGGAGTCTTGTGTCTTTGCATTGATTGAGTATTGCTTCAAGCCCTTTTCGTGTTATAACTGGTGATCTTTTCGGGATTGTCAGTATGGACCTACATTTGATTAGTCTTGACAGCTGCGGCTGGAAATCCACTTTTCAAACTCCCTATTAAATGTTACAGTGAGAATATTGGGAAATGAAATCTTAGCTGAGACATGGAATCTATGCTGAATGTTGAGTTGGAAACGTCCTCTGTCTGCTTCATTTTCACGGTGACTGCATGTCATTTTAACTACCAAATTTCGGTAGCTCATGAATTAATAACTGGTAGACACCTTAGTTTCATAAAGTTTTATTATAAATGTCTAAGAAAATGTATATATCTAATAGCTCATAATTCAAACACTTGCTTTTCTGTACTAGGCTTCACTATGATGTTTCTACTGGGCAGAGGACAGCTTCTCTTTAATGTTGACACTTTACTGACACTGTTTTAAACACAGTTGACACTGAGATGTCACTAATTATTAGAATCCCAAGCTTACTACATCCTAAGGTGCATTATTCAGAAACTAAGCTCACTGGACCAAAAATATTTCCCCACAAATAACAGCTGATTGGATTTGGCATCCTATTGTTCCACACATGGAACAAGACATGCACTACACTGTATCACCTCTTCTCAATCTATGAAACCTGTCACTCATACCCCACAGGTAATTATAGGCCCATCATCCTTGCATTTACATTTACGGCATTTAGCTGACACTCTTATCCAGAGTGACTTACAAGGTTAATCATATTACAGGTGGGCCAATGTAGTGTTAGGAGTCTTGCCCAAGGACTCTTATTGCTGTAGCACAGTGTAGTCACCCAGACTGGGATTCGAACCCCAGTCTCCCACATGTGGTGGTGGTGGTGGTGGTGGTGGCTCTCTGGCGGGCAGTGGTGTTATCCGCTGAGCTACACCAACCTTGCACAGCGCCATCTGCAGGAGCCTGGAGTTACTAGCACCTTAAACACACAAGATGACTCATTTTTTGGTCAGGTTTATGTAGACAAGCATTGTAATTAATAATTTGAATAAAAGTGCCATTTAAGGTGGTATTGTTCAGCTTTCATCTAGTTTAATCTCAATCTGTTGCACTGAACCTTCAATATTAACCATTGTTTATCATTTAGTACTTATACATAAGCCCTTTCTGTGAAAACAGGGCCAAGCTTAAAGTACCTTGGTTTTACTGATTGTTTTTGGCTGGTCAGTTCAGATTTAAACACTATAGAAAATATTTTGATGCAGAATATTATGCTGCAGAATAATATGGAAGACTTTTTTTTAACAGTGAAGCGTCAGACGGAGAAGATCTTCCGGTAAACATTTTATTGACAGTAGCCTGCAGGGGGGTCATTTATATGCATATGATAGCCACCTATCTCAAACAGTTAGGTTCTGTATTCCATAGCCCTCTTGATTCTATCACTGGTGATGAGTCAGACACCTGTCACTGTGAACTGTGTGATGTAGTTAATCAGACCTCAATCCCAAGAGACAAAACACTGCATCACTAGTCAGCTTCATTATTACCTCAGCAGCTCACCACAGCTAGCCATACAAATCCACAACCTATCATAACAAATTCTATCCTGAGGATGAAGGCAGGGCAGTATGAAGGGGTTTACTGTACTGTATGCACTGGACCTAGCACGGGATAGGACTGGAGTTTAATGGCTTATTAATTATTAACTATTTATTTGATTTGATTCCTGTTGAGATTAAACAAACATTTAACCATTGTTTAGCATATTTTGACTTAAGCATTCCTGGAAAACACAAGAGCGAGGTGCAACGGTTTTACTGTTCAGAGTCCAAATGAAACCCCTATAGAGCAAATATGTCCCACTGTTTATTTGTGTGTCTATCTATAATTGTATATCACTATTTATTAAGTCACCTCACATCAAAGAAAGAAAGAAAGAAAGAAAGAAAGAAAGAAAGAAAGAATCAATCAACCAATCAATCAATTGACCAACCAAACCATCTGTCTTTCAGTATTCTTTCTCTTTCCTTCTTTCCTTCTTTCTTTCTCTACCGAGCTATAACACATAGTCCTATAACACTATAGTTGTTATAAGAGTATCGTTGCTTGGCCTTTGGAGTAATTAGTTATTTAAGTCATGATTAATTGTTCCTTGGCCTGTTGAACAGATGAGATTGACTGATTGATTGATTGATTGATTGATTGATTGAGAATTTGTTATCAAAGGTAGTGGATTTGTATGGCTAGCTGTGGTGAGCTGCTGAAGTAATAATGATATAACTAGAATAATGATGACTAGTGCAGTGATGCAGTGTTTTGTCTTTAACTAAATCACATGATTGATTGATTCATTGATTAATGATCTGTAGAATGAGGGGTTCTCTATACTTATATGGAAAAATCATAATGATACGGATAGACATACAAATAGACAGTTTAGACAAATTCATTAATAATAAAATAAAACAAGTAGTATTAATAATAATAATAATAATAATCATAATTATCTATCTATCTATCTATCTATCTATCTATCTATCTATCTATCTATCTATCTTACACATACACATATTCTTAACACATCTTAACTTCCCTATAGCTGTTGTATAAGAGTCCTGTTGTTTGCCTAGGTCGCTGTTTACTTATAGACTTTTGGTGTAATTGGTTATTTAAGTCATGATCAAATGAGGCCTGACCCATCTTCGTTCTGTAGCCTGTCGAACAGAACTGTGCACTAAGACCATGCATATGGGCCATTAGCATCTCTCCCAGTGGCCCTGGCCAGCACTCAGCCATATCATCACCTGTCATCCGGTCCTTGACTGAGTTCTGTCCATCTTTAAGAACCTGAACCAGCTTCTTGGCATAAATCTATTCCTCATGTTAATGTCTTGAGCAGTATAGCCAATTAGCTGCAAAGCACATGAGACTAAAAAAAAAAAAAATCATTACGTATGAGATCAGTCAGACTGATGGCATCTGAAGCACATCAATAGTCTCCAATTACCATGAGGGGCTATTATCAAGGGAATGATGGCGAAAATGGATTTGTTTACCGTAGTGTACAAAGAGAAGCTTGACTCTTTGCTCACAGTGGAGGCATCTCTCAAAATATGAGCGAGTGGGAGGCAGAGAGAAATCCATCACACACGGAGTGGATGAGAGTAATGAGTGTGTACATCTGCTAGAATGCCACTAGTTTGTCAAGAGGGTCTAATTACACTGCGAGACCAAAAGTATTCTACCCTCAGGAGAGAGGACAATAATCTATAAAAATTCTTTATGCCAATAACAATGAAGCCGCAGTTTTCTTGGAATAACAAACCGGGACGTTTCTGATGGTCTTTTATTATTTTACAGCCAATCAAAATCCTGTTTCGCCTCAATCTGCACAGATTACACAAAGTGTGGCCTTGACCTGCCATAACAATTACCACATTATAGCTTTATGTGGAGAATTTGGCGTCTTTATGCAGTGAGAGGAATGTCCTGTTCTCTGCGTGTTGAGAAGTGGTTATTAAAAAAGCCACATAATAATAATAAAATTCATTTCAGACGAGTCTGTTTCCTTTCTAATTATCTGAAGAGCCCTCAGAGGACTAGTGATAATAACCAGCAGCACTTAAGTCTCAGGCTGGTGAGGCAAAAATACATATAACACAACAAAGGCACGCGCACACACCCACACAGAGACAGAGGAGCAGCCCAGGCTGTGCTGTTTAACCTCCATCCCCAGTTGGCCGGTGTTCTCTAACTAATGTCTGTTTCTGACAGCTCATTCTTCATTCATCACTGAAACTAACCTTCAGTAGAACAGCATCGAGTGGATGTCCGTCTGATTGATATGGAGATATTTGAAAAAATTATGTGTTTTGTCTTTTCTTTTATCTGCTAATACTTTTATCTGGAGACCTAACGCTCCACTGAGCTGCATGAAGTCCTGATAAAGTCATTTATATACTTTAAAATAATGTTTTTTAGAGGAATGCTACAAGTCGCAACTCAAAGTACTGACTGAATAAATGCATCACCAGAAAAGCTCCAAAACTGCTTCTAATAACATTAGGTGTTGTCTTGTCCTGTAAATGTACTGTCTTAGAGATGCATACTGGTACTAGTACTTTAACTACAACTACAACTACTACTGCTATTACAACTACTACAACTATTACAACAACTACAACTACACCTACTACTACTACTACTACTACTACTGCTATTACAACTACTACAACTACAACTACTACCTCTATTACAACTACTACAACTATTACAACAACTACAACTACACCTACTACTGCTATTACAACTACTACAACTATTACAACAACTACAACTACCACTACTACAACTACAACTACTACTGCTATTACAACTACTACAACTACTACTGCTATTACAACTACTACAACTACTACAACTATTACAACAACTACAACTACACCTACTACTACTACACCTACAACTACTACTGCTATTACTACTACAACTACCACTACAACTACTACTGCTATTACAACAACTACAACTACCACTACTACTACTACAACTACTACTGCTATTACAACTACTACTGCTATTACAGCTACTACAACTACAACTACTACTGCTATTACAACTACTACAACTACTACTGCTATTACAACTACTACTACTACTACTGCTATTACAACTACTACAACTACTACTGCTATTACAACTACTACAACAACTACTACTACTACTGCTATTACAACTACTACAACTACTACTGCTATTACAACTACTACTACTACAACTACAACTAGTACTGCTATTACAACTACTGCTATTACAACTACTACTGATATTACAACTACTACTGATATTACAACTACTACAACTACCACTATTACTACTAGTACTGCAACTACAACAACTACTACTAGTATTACTACTACTACTGCAACTACAACTACCACTACTATTACTAATACTACAGCAGCAACTAGTACTACTACTACTACGACGACAACTAATACTACAACTACTACTAGTACTGCTATTACTATTACTAATATTACAACAACTACCACTACTCCTACTGTTACTATTACTACAACTACCACTACTATTACTACTACTACAATTAATACTACTATTACTATCACTACTAATACTATTACTGGAGGCCATATATACTAATACAATTACTCTGCAGTGTCCTCAAAACAGTAGATGGTGAGAAACTCGTGCACACATTTGTAACACCATGTCTAGATTACTGCAGGACTCTACTAGC
Source organism: Prochilodus magdalenae (assembly GCA_024036415.1). Classification (NCBI taxonomy): domain Eukaryota; kingdom Metazoa; phylum Chordata; class Actinopteri; order Characiformes; family Prochilodontidae; genus Prochilodus; species Prochilodus magdalenae. The sequence goes on along the minus strand of JAMWET010004884.1, from coordinate 683,330 downwards.
TGCCCTTCCAGAGAAGCCTATAACCAGCCTGCTAATATGTACAAGACTGAGAGATGACGTTACAATGTCCCCAGAGTTACACTGGCTACACGTGTCATGTAGAATCGATTTAAGGTCCTTTTTACTGACATTTAAGTGCCTATATGTTCTTACCCCACTATACCTCAGGAACCAGGAACCATGTACGCTCAGGGACCCTCAGGCCAGCAATCAGAAACTTGCTTCTGGTGTCCATCATCCTATTAAATAGTGGTGAGGCTGCATTGTGCTGCCATGGGCCTAAAATTTGGAGCTCTGTTCCAGATGACCTGAGGGCAGCTGATGATTTAAGCACATTCGAGAGGAAAGTGAAGGCGTAGCTGTTCAGCAAGGCTTTAATTGATTTGAATTGATTTTATTTCTTCTAATTTACTATTTCTATTATGTTAACAGTCTGTGTTTTATTGTTTGGCTCTTTTTGATGTACTGTTTCCTAATCTGATTTGTGTTAAAATTGGCTTCGTATTTTATTACGTAACTGTTTTTGTTTACATGTTGACTGGTTTTCTTTTCAATGTACTTTCTAAACTTTGTTTGAAATGTTCTATACAAATAATAATAATAATAATAATAATAATAATAATAATGTTACTAATATCTATCTATGTATCTCTATCTATCTATCTATCTATCTATTAACAAAATACCAATAACAACAATTGTATTAATATCTATGTATATACAGGGGTTGGACAATGAAACTGAAACATCTGTCATTTTAGTGTGGGAGGTCTCATGGCTAAATTGGACCAGCCTGGTGGCCAGTCTTCATTAATTGCACATTGCACCAGTAAGAGCAGAGTGTGAAGGTTCAGTTAGCAGGTAAGAGCACAGTTCTGCTCAAAATACTGCAATGCACACAACATTATGGGTGACATACCAGAGTTCAAAAGAGGACAGATTGTTGGTGCACGTCTTGCTGCATGGGCGCATCTGTGACGCATCTGACCAAGACAGCAAGTCTTTGTGATGTAGTCAAGAGCCACACGGTATCCAGGGTAATGTCAGCATACACCACCAAGAAGGACGAACCTCCACCAGCGTCACGTAGTGACCTGGCCACTATCCTGCAAGAAGAATGGCTATAAAATCCCCTCTGACCACTGTGCAGGACGCAGTATATGTCATTCCCAAGAGAGATACTGACGCTGTATTGGCCGCAAAAGAGAGGCCTACACCATACTAATAAATGATTGTGGTCTAAAACCAGGTGTTTCAGTTTCATTGTCCAACCCCTGTATATATATATTAGATATATATTATATCATATATATATATATATATATTATATATATACATAAATATAGTAATATGAAACATCGTATGTTTGGCAAGCCAGCAATTGACCAATCAATATACCCAGAAATACAGATTAAATAAATATATGCCGTGGGTCATAATTAAAAATAAATAGTAAATCAATACTAGGCCATACGGAGCAGTCATAAATTAGATCCTTTTGGTGCCCTAAAGAACCTTTCAGCCAATGTTTCTTTAAAAAAAAATGTTTCCCTCTGTAAGATATGAAAGTATGAAGAACGGGTTTAAAGTCCAAAGAAACCTGAATATAAAACACAAATGAAAGGTTTTTAATTGACTTTACTGTAAGTTCATGCCAAGAGGCAGTTAGAAACATTAATTTTAATAGTGCTCCATTTAGCGTGCACTGACTGACCTGCTTTCTTTCTTTAACAACCCACTTCCTATAAGAGTGCTTTGAAAACACAGGCTCTCTGTGCTACCTACAAGGATGCACCGCGGGTGAAACTCCCTGTAATGTCACACAGCGTTAGCCTCACTGCAGCACAGTCATAGTGCACTGTTTAGGCTATGTATGTTCACCCTTTCATGTTTTGTGTTTGTGTCCTCGGTTAAATCTGCCCAGTGCCGGAGATTGTGATGTTGCTGATTGATGCCGTAGTGATGCTGATAAGGATAAGGCAGGACAGTTGCTTTTATTACACTTTGTCTTTAATTTTCCACGTCAAGGGCACAAACGATACACCTCCTGTGTTGCTCTGATTTCCCATCTATCCATAAACATGTGAGGTATGTGAAGTAGCTGTGGGTTGTAATCCCCTCTCACAGTAGTCACAGTAGTCATGACATGCAATGCAGTTTCTGCCTGTACTGGGTGTGTTTCTTTTCTTCAGTAACAGTGGAATGTTCATTTATTCATTTATCTTCTCAGTCGCTTATTCTCCTGGGTCACGGTGGGGTGCTGGAGCCTAAGCCAGTGGTCATTGGGCAAAAGGCAGGAAACACCCTGGACATGCCATTAGTCCATCACAGGGCAAACACACATACACACGCATGCATACACACATACATATATTACATTGGGCCAGCAGTGAATTGCAGCTGTTGTCATCATAGGAGAGCTAGCAAGTCAATAATTCTAAAAAGTGCTTTGTTGTGTTTAAGTGCGTTTCTGTATTGTAGTAGCGTAGTTGTGTGTTTTTGTCAACATAAAAATTGAGTTTGAAAAATGTGGTAAGTTCAGAACCCCATCTATTAGTTGAGAACGTCCTCTGTAGTTGGCTCTGGTGGTAATGTTCATAAAAGGCAATTTTAGGAAATATCCTAGTGCACTAAAATGAAACAGAATTAGAAATAGAATTAGAATCTGAATTAGAAATCAGTCATTTCTGGGGAATTATTGATTACTATATACTATATATAATATATTTCATACTATATACTGAATTACATATTGTATATTGTATTACAGACTACACTATATATTAAATGTGTATTCAACAACAGCTATGCAAACACAGGTCGTGTCCAAATATAGTATGTTTACAAATAGTTGTGATTTATTTTATTAAAATATCTTAAATATATATCATCAAATTAATTCCTATTACTGTTGACCATGTGCAATATCGTACTTACCAAGATCAAAAAATTGGCTGACATCTTTTTTTAGCCTCACATCTTTAATCATTTGAGTCCATGTTTAACAAGGTTGGAGTATACAGGATAGAAAAAGTGCTTGGACCCCGATGATTGCCACTTGCAAAGTTATTTGTTGACAGTTGCTTAGCTATTATAGCTGTAACAACTGACACAACACAAACAAGCCGTACATCTGTCTCAGAGGCAAACTAATTGAAGGCTGACTGGCCACTTTGATATCAATGAATCTTTGCACGTCAATATTTTTCAGTAGTAAAAATCCGAAACCCAAAAATGAAACCAACTTCTTTAGTGACTAATCAATATTTGGACCAATTCTATAGATCTATAGGTCCATCATGAATATATAAATTAAAATATAAAATAAATAATATGCAAAAAATATTATATTTTTATTATATATAATTGTTTTGTGCAACAGTGTAGTGTAAATATATTATAAAGTCACAACTTTATAATAAAGGCCCAAATAATAATCATTAATCTTTTAAAAGAAGTATATTAACTATTAAGTAATGAACACTGACCATTAATTGTTAACCTAATGGATTATTTTAATGCAACTAAGAATGAAAAAATCAAATCATTACTAGCAAGGTATACATAATAAACACATTTCCCAATAATTATACAGTAGATTATATGTGTATCATTATGTAAAGGGTTAACCATTTGAAAAACTCAATTTTCTTAATCCTTATATGATTATTATATAAATATTACTCGTCATTAACCAACTATTAGATGATTAGGTTGCTGTTTATGGGGGCTTGCTCTACATTCCTTTACTAAGGCTTTCTAAGGGGAACCTCATTTCACTGATAACAGGGAGGGCTGAAGAGTCAATAGCTTAACATTGGCACTTGCATGTCTAAACACACACATCGTATCAGGTGAAGAGGGGAAAAACAGCTCGGAGCAACAGTGCCTGCGGTCTAAGCATAGCTACAGACCTCAACATCCTACAGCTCTCTCCATCTGTGAGTAATCAGGTCTACAGGGACTCACTCGCAGACATGTAAACAAGACAATGTTTCCCTAGACCACCAGGGCCAGCAGATGCATGCGTGTGTGTGAGTGAATGAGAGAGGGAGGGAGAGAGAGAGAGAGAGAGACAGAGAGATGTAAAGCTCTGCTACTCTGCTCCTTCCATATTGGATGGCTCAACACATTTTATGCCGACTCCAGTGGAGGGTGAGGTGACATCATTGTACCGTCTCTGATTTGTTGATATGGAACTAGAATAAGAAGCATTACGCTTATCATTGTCCAAACTCGCTCTCATGATTGATACGTTTTAAATCAATCACATTTTCTCATAACTGCACCAGTTATTAGAGTTCCCTCAAAAGAAGCGATAAGGCTATGCAAATGTGGAGAAGAAGACGGAGGGAGTGTGCTGGAACTTGATAAGAGTTCCAGAAGGACATGGAGGAGCTTAAAGGGAAGAAAGTGAGTGCTTAAGAACTACAGAAATTGGTTAAGAGTGAAGGATAGGAGTAAAAGAAAAAAAGGGGCAGATTTATAGTTGGGATGAAAGCTGAGGGAGAGAGAGAGAGAGAGAGACCTGAGAGACCTGAGTGCTAGACTGGGGTCTCGCAAAAGGTATTGACCGAGGTATGGACTAACACTGGACTGAGGTTTGAACTAAGTGGTGGACTAAGGTCTTGAGTGAGCGCTGGTCTGAGGTCTGGACTTATTACTGGACTGAGGTCTCCACTGAGTGCTGGACTGAGTTCTGGACTAAGGACTAGACTGAGGTCTGGACTTAGTACTGGACTGAGTGCTGGTCTGAGGTCTAGACTGAGTTCTGGACTGAAGACTAGACTAAGATCTGAACTAAGGTCTGGACTTAGTACTGGACTGAGTGCTGGTCAAAGGTCTAGACTGAGGTGTGGACTGAGTTCTGGACTGAGGACTAGACTGAGGTCTGGACTTAATTCTGGACTGAGGACTAGACTGACGACTATACTGAGGTCTAGACTTAGTACTGGACTGAGGACTAGACTGAGTGCTGGACTTAGTACTGGACTGAGGACTAGTCTGAGCTCTGGACTGTGTGCTGGAGTGAGGTCTAGACCGAGTGCCGGTCTGAGCTCCGGACTGAGGTCTGGACTGAGTGCTGGGTTGAGGTCTGGACTAAGTACTGAATTAAGTCTTGGACAGGGTGCTGGAGTGAGTGTGGGATATGGCTCAGTGCTGTGTCATAAAGTCCATCATCCAGGTTGAATGGACAGGCAGTTCTGGCTCCGGCATTTCCAAATTCACTTGATGGATGGTCATTTTCACTGCCTCCTCACGTTTAATGAAGCCTGCAGTTCAGCTCTTAATTGAATGCTCTCTCCAGTTGCAAGTTATTCACCCTGTCTCTCACCATACTCTCTTCCAGCTTACACTCTCTCTCTCTCTCTCTCTCTCTCTCTCTCTCTCTCTCTCTCTCTCTCTCTCTCTCTCTCTCTCTCTCTCTCTCTCTCTCTCTCTCTTGTTTGTGGGACCAATCACTGATGAGTAATGAATGGAGTGGAGCCTCTTTTACCGCTGCACAAATTTTTACTCACACTATCTAATTCGTTTACGAGCAGGCAGGAGCGGGGCAGTTGAGTGGGCACTGCTGATAAAGGCTTTTAGGGAAAAGCTTCTGCTTCTCTCTTTCCTCCATCACTCCATCCCCTCAGAGAGAAACAGTAGGATGAAGGTCACAAAGGCACTCCAGTGTGGATGGAACACCTTTGTTCGTTTATTTCTTAATTAAACATATCCAAGCCGGCAGATTCAGAGCCTGCACTGCCAGCTTCTACTTTACTGACATTCACCACAAACACCATCAATGTCATAAAACTCAGATGTCTTGCGCTAGTCAACTACAGTTCATTGGCAAATGGATGAAAAGTAAGCAAAAAGTATACTTGCTGTTTTTTAAAGTGAAAAACTGTGGTGAATTATTTCATGAAAAAAATCAGGTGAGTACCAGATAATATCAGGTGAGCACAAGATACTATATGTCATGCACCTGACACTAAGACACTTTTTAATGAGCAACAGATATTATTTAGGGAGTTTTGGATTACCTGTTACTGTTTGATGAGCACCAGATGCTACCAGGTGAGCGTGTGTTTTTAGAGTATCTTGTTCTCGCTTGATAGCTTCTGGTGCTCACCACATAGCATGTGTGGAGCATCTGATACCTTGTGGTGCAATATTACATGACTACAGAGCCCTCTCCGGTGTGTGCCAGACATAATCAGGTGAACACTTGATACTAACAGGTGTGCACTAGATATATTTGATGAGCACCAGCTACTATTAGATGATAGGTGTTTATGTAGTGAGTTCATGGTATGGATAGAATAAAATATATATATTTTAAATATTTTAAAGTATGTTTAAGTGCCGTGACAGAATCTGGTGCTCACCACATGCACCTGACAGGGGCTCTGTAGTCATGAAAAAGTGCTTGCTCACTTTATCTTTACCTGAAAGAGTAAATAAGTCATTAGTCTATTAGGGAGTACTATTAGGTCCAGTTGGTGACAACCTTGAGTAGGTACCAAAAAGCATATAACTGGATCGAAGACTAGGAGTGGATGGAAATCTGCACAGATCCAGCTTACTGGTGCCATAGGGTCTGATGCATTTAATAGTATGAAAAATATGTTTTACTTTATTACAGTCTTTATAGTATTCCACTAGTCTAACAGTCACACCTGACAAGGTAAAGCAGGGCTGAAATCCAGCATGAAGCCATCATTGGTGTCAACTACACAACTCAACTGAGCATTTTCATTAGAGCTGCCAATCAGCATAAGAAGACACCAGAGAGATGGATGGGTATAATTGACTGTTAACACAAACAGTGTCCCTGGAGTATGGTGGGAGAACAGAGAGGAGTTCGGTTTTAGGAGCTGAATTTCCCAGGAGTGAGGCAGATAAAGAGTAGAGATTTGCTCAGTCTCTCTGAGGTAATGACTCTGCCTGCTGATCAATGACTAAGGAGCCTTTAAAGCCTGAGTACCGATCTCTCTCGGCCCATCGATTATTAAACAGAGACGTTTACTGATGAAAGTGACCAAATATAAACAGCTAATATTATCACACAGGGGTCTAAACAAGGGCCACCAATGAGAGACAATAATCATTCATATGAATTCATTTTTAATAGTACAGCTGCTTTACAGACGCATTGCATTTCAAAGTAAGGAGCCCCTAGCCTGCAAAGTAAAGAGCCCCTAGCCTGCAAAGTAAAGAGCCCCTAGTCTGCATAAGGTCTACTGATGACATTAGTAGGAATTTACATCTGGAAATATACTTTACATATGTATGTATACGTCACTGTCCAAAGAAAAACATGTATCTCCATTTTTGTTGATTTTTACTTTTATGCCTCATTTGATCACATGAGCTTCTGTCTACACCGTGTGGAGATTTCATGAAGAACGGACAAACAGAAATGGCCTAGAACTGCTTGGAAAGACGTCTGGTTCCATTGACTTCTATTCAAACTAAATTCGGTTTTTGGCCTAAACTGTAAAGTTGCCATTTTGGAGATACCTGTTTTTATTTGGACAGCAACGATATATATATATGTGTGTAAATTCCTAACAATTTTTTATTCCTTTATCACACAGAGTGTTTTTATTTGCTGTGTCTTAAAAGGTCACATACATTCAGCTTTAAAGGTCACATACAATCAGCAAAAATACAGTTGCACAAATGGTTGCAGCCAGAAGGAAACAACCGACAGGACTGAAACTTGGTGGCTAGGTTTGAGGTTGTGAGACATGCAAACGTATTATGCTCTGCTGCGCATGTGAGGTAGCCATGGACAGGCCTTGCTGCTGTACCGGACTAACTCATGTTCCACGGTTGCAGACATTCAGTGAGCAGTGATGGCACAATTCTGAGGAGAATTCCTTGTAGACTGGGATTTTAGCCACTGCTGGTAGACTGGTAGGACCGTATGCTTCCATACACCTGCAGATTCAGCTACTTCCTTCACACTATGGTCTTTGGCATGACCAAATGCAGCCACTCCTTTTAGCCCATCATTAACATCTGCTCTGGAGCCATTTTCCACACATGGAACGAGACATTCCCTGCACTGTAGCACCTCTTCTCGATTTATGAATCCCATCACTCACAGCCCACAGGTATTTATAGTTCCATCATCCTTGTGCAGCGCCATTCGCAGGAATCTGGAGTTACTACCAGCTTAAGCACACAAGGTCACTCATTTTTTTGTCTGGTGAGCTTACCTTGTTCTGGGAACAGCCACAAATGCCACTCATTTCCATGCATCCTTTATGTGCAGAACATGTGAAGAACTTTACACAGAGGACATGCACCCACACATACTCACATACCAGAACGCAAGCATGCATTGAAAAAGACACTGCTGGTCAGAGGTTAATGCTTTAGTAGAAATGTAAATGTACATAACAAATACGTGACTGATAATATGAAGTGCCAAAGGCTGAGCTGTCGGATCCGAAGACTAAATAGGTCACCTGCCATCTCTGGAGACATCAGTCGCTGCGAACTCTGAAAAGCAGGCAGAGATTGTTGTTAGTGTTCTATTAAGGAAATTATTTTGTTAACTAAAGCTGCATTTACGGCAAATTAAACCGAATAGCACTGGCTATTACTTTTTAAGCTCTTGATTCGCCCTTGAAATGCACCATTGAACTTCTATTCTGGGCTTGCCATGGCTGCTTGCAAACCAATCCCCAAACAGAAGCTCAATGTTCCAACATTCCAATAGCCCTTCTGCTTTTGCGTCAAACGTAGGGTCAGCATGAGTTTATTCTTTCACCAGGGAGGAGGGGTGGGGAAATGGGAGGGGATGGGAAAGTGACAGACATCACATTTGCATTAAACGAGTCCTCCTCCTAAAAGGGTTTCCGATCAAACTGACCAAAACTTGGATGTGCCGACACCCCACTGTGTAGAGAGAGCTCGTCATGGGTTGTTGTGAAACCAGGTTTGACAAGTGTGAAAATGCTTGGCTATTGTGTTGCTCCAGATTCGTTTGAAGGTCATGGGTTACTAAAAACAAGCCCGGCTCAAAGTTTAATGAGCGGAGACTCTTCAGAACGGCTGGCGTGTGAACCTGCGGTAGGCCTTAGAATTCCGAGAGGCCGGCTGCTACGAATGAAAGAGATAAAGCTCGGTGGGTGACGCCATGTCTCTATGACGGCCTTGCGTTCGAGAACCTATCGCTAGGTGTCTTTGCTCTGGCTGGGCGAGCAAAGCACCTCCGTCCTTGGCTCTCAGGCTCTCGCAGCCCGTCCTGATAAGGGGGCAAAGATGTGGCCGATTAGCATTAATGTATTCATTTGATGTCAAGCGGTCTAAATATTTCAGGCACTGGAAAGCAGGGGGAAGACGATCTGAGCGGGACTGCAGTGGCCCTGTATTATTGATTGATCGCACGCTATGCTTGTGTCACACTCGGCATTGAGCCTCTCTTCTCCGCTTCTAGCTGATTAGCATCCTTGGCAGCAGGTGGGGTGACCAAGTGCCGTTTTCTTTTTCTCGCTAGCTGTGTGACTGCGTAAAGATAATGATGAAATTCCTCTAAAGAAGAGCTGAAATGGTGTTTAGAAAAAGATGAAAGGGAAGTTTATAGCCTAGCAAGAAGGCACTAAATCCATCTGAGACTACAGTGTGGATATTTTACATGTTTAATGTCTCTCTCTCTCTCTCTCTCTCTCTCTCTCTCTCTCTCTCTCTCTCTCTCTCTCTCTCTCTCTCTCTCTCTCTCTCTCTCTCTCTCTCTTTGGCACACACTCTCTCTCTTTCTCACGGAAAACCCGCAACGAGTTATTATCACAAGGCTATGCTAATAAACATGATGAACAATGGCGTACTGATGGCATGATGAATAATGGCGTATTAACCGCTGTTCACTTTCTGGATCTCCAACGCTGTATTGAAACAACTGCAAGCATTCAAGGCTTCAGAAGTGCAGCTCAAAGCTATGAAAGCCCAGATGCAGCAGCACTTGGCAGCAGATGAGGCAGTAATTGAAGTCTCATCAGCTATGAGTCATCATAAAGCGCTGCTAACAGACATACCCATGTGTTCTTCTGGGACACCACATGCAGCAGTGCAGATCGTGCAGGGCATGCAGAACAGGCATCACAGGACGGAAGCCTGGGGAAGGAACCCGAAGACCTCCAGTATTTCATCAGCTTGCTCACGCCATGACATGTTTACGTTCATGACTCTGTTCGTATGGTGGCAGTTTAGAGACACAGAGCTCTTTTACTTTGACCTAAGGCTGAGCTCTTGCAATTAAGAGGCCTTGCAAATCACCTTTCATTTATTTCATTTCCAGTTAAAATGGCCTTTGAGTAGAAGTTATTCCTTCGGGTCAGCATAAAGCATGTACTTAAAGGAGGCAGCTGTAAAATGGCGCAAGCCGTCAAAGTCATACTAGGGGGCAGCATATCACCATCTTCATTATTGTAAGAAATAAGGAAATGCACAGTCCCTCCTCCTCCATCCTTACTTCTTACCAGTCATGACGATGGGCCAGTCTTCTGCTGCCAATACCTACCAAAATTAAAGGACAACCGACCACTCTCCAGGGTGCTGAAGTCACTATTCAGCACCTGTGTTGTGGACAGCCCAGACCACATGGCTATGTCGCAGGGAGAAGGAGAATCGTGCACCGCTGGTCACTGTTAATCTGCTCCCGCTGCCGTTAGGTGGTATCGGTATAAACAGTGACTTTTCCACAGAGAGGTGAGTTATTACTGACTCCACAGGGCTGCAACACTAATCGCTCTGGTCTCTTCTTCTTGCTCCCTTTCTGTTTCTCTCTTTTACGCAGACAGGTTACACAGCACTCCATCATCTCTAAAGTCCCTAAGAGGGCTATATTCAAAGAGCTCTTGTGTGGTCTGCTCTGTGCTGCTAGCACCCCACACAGTCTAGAAGAAATACTGTGAGTTTAGCATCAAATGTCATGTGACTCTCCAAGATCGTCTCCAGCGGTGGAAAGCTGTCATGTCCTGCCTTGTCTTCACCCTGTCTGCATCCGCTTTCTGTTTCTTGTCTCTTCCATGTGCTCTTTGTTGTCCTGCTCCATGTGCTTCTGTTTGTTTTGGTCGTTGCTCCTCCTGTCTCCGCCCACTTGTCAGGCCCCTCACCTGTCCTTAGTTTGTAGCTCCGCCCCTTCCCAGGTGTTCCTTGTTGGTCTTTGTTTCATACTCCCTGTTGTCTCCTGTGTTCTTGCTTGGTGTTTTGTCTTCATGTTGGTGGTTTGTCTCCTAGTCTGTTGGTTTTGTAATCCTGTTCCTAGTCACCTCAGTTTGCTGCTGTCCTTGGTTTTGTTTTTGTCTTTTTTGACTTCATTAAATACTTGCACTTACATCCTGCCTCCTCATCCTCTACCCCAACGTGGCAAAAGCCATGGTAAGTCTGTTTTGCCTATATTCAATGCAGATAGAATTCAGCCATCATTGCGTTTCCCTTTCATTTCCCCTAAACGGTTTAACCGGGAGCAGGACCTTCAACGTGATTGATAAGAGGTTAGTATACACTGTCAGGGCAGCAGTGCCACTATTTTATTCTCTCATACAAGATTGTAAAGCATTCTAAACCAGTTAGAATAATTGTTATACTACATAAGCCTAGTTTTAGAGCAGGGCTCATCAATTCTAGTCCATTTGGGGGGCAAATGTAACTATCCTGGCCTCTGGCTCCTTCAGGACCAATCACAGTATGTGGTTTGACTATCCTGCTAACGCTGTTATTATATAATCCTGCAAGTTTCAGGTTAAGCCTTAGAAGAATGTTGTTATGTTTGTGTTAGTGGACTAAAACATTTTGAAAAATTAAGAGTATGTATATAAAACTTGCAAGTAAAGTCAATAAATTATAATGTGTTAATATTAAGAACCTGGAAACCATCCATAGGTCTCATCATTACACATTGCATTAAAACAACCACAACCAAGTAATTAAACAAAACTGGAAACTTTCCAAACCTGGAGCTCAAAAAATTGGCAATACTTTATCACACGACATGAACGTAAATAAATGTATATAAATAATAACTGGCTACATTTTAACCAGTTTTGTTAGTTAGAAGCCATTTGGACAGATGAAATTTACCAGAATAAGCTTTTATCAATATTTATGAAGGCTTATGTCAGCTGTCATGACAAAACACATACACTTACGTAGGTGTAATGTAGCCTTATAAATAGCAACCTGCAGTAGAGTTCCACTTTTGCTTCAGATATGAGCAAATCAACAGGTGTTTCTGTCCATCCTTCCACTGGGAAAAGACAACTCAACGCTATGGGTTAGAAAGGATGTGTAGTGTGTAACGGTCACTTTAAGGCAGGTGCAGTGCGCATGTGCACGGTGTAGAGCCGGAGCGAATAATGGAGAGTGTGGAGGAAAACGCGTGAGAGAATGTGCGTGTGGTGAACTGTACTAGGTTGTAGCCTTGGTTCTCCAACTGGTGTTATCTGGGAACTTGTGACGAGTGAAGTCTTGGTGCTCCCATTGTTCATTAAACTCTCTCCGAACCCCTTTACGACGTGTTCCCTGCGTGTCTCTCCATGGAAGCTAAGTATCCACCTCTCTACAAGACCACCCACCTAACACCATACTTCCTTTCATTACAAGTGGTCAAAAAGTTCTCACTGACAAAAACAGTACGGACAAAAAAGAAGACATTAGCAAACAAAGCGGGTGCTGGTGTTCATGCTCACGTGAAGAAGAACATACAACCAACTTCCAAAACCGAAAACTTTCCTTTGGGTCTCCCGATAAGAAAGGAATTCGTAATAAAGGAAGTGGGGTTACACTGGGAATCAAGGGGTAGAACTGGGAATGGGCCTAGGAGTTCAGAAATGCTGCAGTGGCTCTAGTTACTGTGGAGTCTATGTACTTTCTGTTACATCAGTTTTTAAACCAGAAGGAGGCTCAGCTACCCTCGTTTTCTCTCATTTGGCCTTGACCTTTAAATGTATGCATTTTGTCTGAACATCAAAAACCTGTTCAGGGAGGCCCACACCCTGCACTTATAAAGTTTTCCCATTATCGTTAACCGCCAGCCATGTTCTTACTTTACCAATGGGAATTGTATTTAATGCTCTTCAGACCGAGCAGAGTTAAACATGCAGCTACTTTGTTCTGTCCGTGATCATTCTGAGCAGACATCAGTTCTCAGATCCTTTTAGCAGCATAGGGTACCGGCATTTCGGCAAGTCGGAGGCTGATCCAACACGGTGCAAAAGGCAATCCGAGGTCACTGGCATTCTCACACAACTTGAGAGCATCTTTCTAAGGTGAGAGTTTTTTTTTTACTTTGTGAAGCCTGAGTGACCCGAGAAATACGAGGGGGCACAGCTTGTCTCACCTTCCCCGTGATACAGACCTGAGTGCAATTTTCCCCCCAAAGAACAGAGCTAATCAACCTTACCGTTTGGTGTGCGCATGAAACGCTGTCTACTCGCTCCCTGAGGATTCACATTGTCTGGAAAATTGTCACTGGGGAGAAGAAAGATCAAGGGAAGGAGAGCAGCAAGAAAAGGAACAAAGAAACGTGGAAGAATTAATTGAGAAACAGCGATGTGTGGTAATCACAAAGGAAATAGAATGGGAAAGCCAGAGAATGGGTAAACAAAAGCTGAAATCGCTTCGTGTCTCCTTAACACAACAGTTTGGAGTTTCCAATATAGAATACACTCTAACCAGGCTTTACAGTATTAAAGTCTGGGATTATTGTAATGTCTTATGCATTACAGCGGGGCAACACAGTGGAGACCTCTGACCTCATTAGTCATAACGTGCGCTGCTGAAATCCAGTGGGCTACAGAGAAAGCAAATTAAGAAACTCATCAGAAGACAGGAATCATCTTTTCATGCTATTATTACTGTAATTATTAATAATAGCAGTATTAATGTTACTACCTAAGAAAAAAAACCTTAGCCATAATCTAAGGCTAGGCATCATGAGCTCATGGCTATATCACAATGTCATGTCTCTGGACAATAACAATATGCAAAATATGCATAATAATAATAATAATAATAATAATAATAATAATAATAATAATAATAATAATTATTATTATTATTATTATTATTGATATTGTTATTGTTATTGTTAATAATAATAATAATAATAATAATAATAATAATAATAATAATAATAATAGTAGTGGTGGTATCATGTTTTTTTTATTATTATTATCATCATTTTTTTATTATTATTATTATTCTTATTACTATTATCATCATCATTTTATTGTTGTTTGTTGTTATTGTTATTATTATTGTTGTTGTTGTTGTTGTTGTTGTTATTAAGTTACCAAACCAAAACTGGAGCTCCAAAAATTGCCACTTTTCATGAGGCTAAGTTACACCTATATGAGCTTGTCACGATAGCTGACATAGCCCTACATAAATATCTATGAATGTTAATAAATAAAAAAGGTTACATTTTAAGCAGTTTCGTTTAAAGTTAGCTAGTAGCCTTTTGGACAGTTGACATTTACTGGAATAAGCTAGGCTTACGTCAGCTGTCACGACAAGCTTATATAGGTGTACTGTAGCCTTATATACAGTAACCTGGAGTAAAGCTCCACTACAAAAGATGTTTCTGTCCATCCTTTCTGTCCACAACCTAATAACGGTGGTGTTGGTAATAAAGAAGGATGGACAAACTAAAAAAACTAAAAGTAAGCATCTAAAATAAGATTAAGTTGTTTAAGGCTTCTGTGTAGTGTTCTGGAGCTTCCTGTGTATGTAAACGCTCTTCAAAGTTATAAAGACCTGAGTATTCCAGAAGGAGAAACTGTCTCCTACAGAAACCCTGTCTGAAACGCCTCACTGGAATCCAGCCCATGTGTCTGTTACGAAGTGAGATCATCTTGTAGCACAATCGTACATTGTGTGTTTATTGCAAGCCTGTTTTTCTAAATTTCATTACAGACGATACTGTGAGTTAATCATTTACATTTAAGACCATTTTACTATCGGCTCAGTGTGTCTCAGCTGACGCTCTTATCCAGAGCGACTTACAAGGGTAATCATATTACAGGTAGGTCAATGTGGTGTTAGGAGTCTTGCCCAAGGACTCTTATTGATGTAGCACAGCACAGTCACCTAGACCGGGAATCGAACCCTAGTCTCCCACATGTGGTGGTGGTTCCCTGGAGGGTAGTGGTGTTATCCGCTGAGCTACACCAACCAGCTACTCAACAACCCTTAATTGTGAAATCACTGTAATCCACAGCAAAGGGCTGCATTAATGGGTCTCACCATAATATCTTGGGATAACAAATACTGCACATACAGAAAATCCTGCACAGCATTAAACATACAATTTAGCTTTCAATTAGAAGCATTTGGAGGTGCATGGCAATGTGCCACATTTATATAAATCATATAATTTTATACACCACATATATATATCCTCACTGTACAAGGACATGAGTCACCTGTGACCAAAATAAATCTGATAGCATGTAATCCCTCCACGAGCATGAATAACAGCTGTGGTTGGATTTGGCATGGACTGGACAAGTTTCTTGATGAAGGCCATGTCAATGTTCAGACACTCTTACATCAAAGAATTGGTCAGTTGAGTCAGATTTGGTGGATGCCTTCCCTGGCACATTTCTGAGGAGAGTTTCCATACACCTGCAGATTCAGCGCCTTCCTTCACACGATGGCACGCCCATATATAGTAATATAAACCGAACTTTAGAAGATCATTTGGCCTCCGCTGTGCAAAGTGCTTTAAAGAAAGACCAATAAACTGATCTGACTAAAAGCAGATATGACATATGGCAGTCATTTTCCGCTTATTCGGTTAATATATCTTCACTGTCCAATGAAAAACATGTATCTTCATTTTTGTCCATTTTGACTTTTATGCATCATTTGAAAAAAGCTGCTGCCGTTTACACTTTGTGAGATTTGCATGATGAACGGACCAACTGAAATGGCCCAGAAGTGCTCGGAAGGACGTCTGGTTCCATTGACTTACATTAAAATTGAATGAGGTTTTTGGCATCTCCTGTAAAGTTGCCATTTTGGAGATACTTGTTTTTCTTTGGACAGCGACGATATGAAAGAGGTATGTCAAATTTCGAATGTCATTTACCCCTGTATGGGGCTGTGGGTGGAAGTGGGACAAACGTGGCTGCTTCTTGGTGGGAGTGAGTGGGAGTAGGATGAATTCTAGCAGGAGCGGGATTAAAAAGATCAATCCTGCGCAGACCTCTAATACACAGCTCACTCACTCATACATCACCTACACATCTATCTTTCAGGGCCTCAGGAGTGGGGGAGTGGGTTGCTGGAGCCTATCCCAGCATTCATTGGGTAATACACAGCCCTCATGGCTTACTGTTTTATTGAAGCCGTTCAAGTTCAGCTCCAGTTAATTAGAATTGAGGGAGGGGCTAGAAGCAGTTTAGCAGTTTAGCATTTTGGGCTCGGCACTTCGGAGACTTCACACCATTACTCACTTCTGTACCTCCCAGTCCTACTATAGTCCACAGACCAGCTCTGATAACATATATAACATGAGATAGTGTGTGTGTATATGGCTTATCCATTATGCAATATGGGCTACCTGTTGGGGGGAGGAAAACTCTGCTGGTGGGAGTCTCCAGACATGTGGAAGGGTTGGAGGAAGAGCACTGGGGTCACTCCCACATAGCCTGGCTGCAACATGCCGTAATTCAGAAAGAGGCAGGCCATCAGGACGCCCTCTGGAGTTATCTGTGAAAAGGAATGAAGGGCTGTATTGATTGGGAACACGAACCCGGCCAAACATCAGTAGGGAAGTATTAGACGGAAACATGAGCTCAGTACTTTTCTATTGAGGATAAATAAGAAGGAGTGGTTAGAAAACGACTGCGTACTAAAAGGACACACGACCGCAATGGAAGCAGCACGTTCTGCAAAGTTCGTGTAACAATGAATGGAACTGCACATTTCAGACCAACGTCTGTCCCTGCTTTCTGCCTGCAGCGCTCTCTATTTCTACTTTGCTTCTTTTTCATCCAAACGATTTCCCTGCTCAGAAAGAGAGATGGCATGCGTCTCTGTTCTTCCCTCTGTGTGGCACATTCATTTGCTCTCTCTCCTTTTAGATGTGAAAGGCCATGGATGTCTGACATGACATCAAAGGGGCATGATCTGAGGCAATCTACCCGTCACTCTCAGTGTCTTCACTCTTACATAAATCATACAGTGAGGGATACGGATTCCACTACATCCATATGAATGTGTCACTTTCGCGGAGGTAATACATTTACTCATACTGTTAGTGTTTCTTTCCCTGACAAGCTCCACGCTCCAGCTGTGGGGTCTCAGCTGCGCTCCGTTCAGTCACACATTCGCACACACATACACGCATTCTCCTTGGCTGGTTTACTCCAGAAAGAAGTCTGGCTAAGTCTTGAGTTGTTCATTAATAACTCAGCTGCAACCACCCCCGTGCAACAGCATCGTGCTCTGCACGGAACACACGACCCCATTTCCAAAAAAAGTTGTGCATAACGTAAATATGAAAGAATAAAGCAGAATGCCGTGACGAGATTTCAATACTATGTAATTATATATAAAATAGAACTGTAGATATACAGATTTAGGATCAAACATATCAAATAAAATAAATGCACAAAATGTGTCACCTTGCTTGTTTAAGGTGGTAGTAACGAGGATGATGGGGCTACAAATATAAATACCTGTGGGGTGTGAGTGAGGGGATCCATAGGTTGAGAAGAGGTGCTATAGTGCAGGGAATGTCTCGTTCCATGTGTGGAAAATGGCTCCAAAGCAGATGTTAATGATTGGCTAAAAGGAGTGACCTCATGTGGGCGTGGCCAATGACCATAGTGTGAAGGAAGTAGCTGAATCTACAGGTGTATGGAAGCGTACGGTCATACGGGTCTACCAGCAGTGGCCAAAATCCCAGTCTACAGGAAACATCGGAATTGTGCCAGGGAAGGCATCTACCAAATCTGGCCCAACTGCACAACTCTGATTCAAGATTATCTAAATACTGTCTACATCCAGAAAGCTGTCAAATCCAATCACAGCTGTTTTTTTTTTTTATGCTTGTGGATGTGCTACACGCTACACGCTATTAGGTACTATTCAGTTACAGATTACTCATTTTTTGTCTGGTGAGCTCCATTTTTTCATTTTGTACTATTAAATAAATTGTATAGAACAAATCAACATCAAAAAACATCAAGCATCACTTTAGCCAGTTTCATGAGGTGCTTTACATCTATGAACAGAAAACAAATTGATGTCTTATATGAATAGAACAAAGTTGTTTACAAGACAAAACAGAATGAAAATTTAATATCACAATCGCTAAAATGATTGTGGGTATTAGTATTATCACAATTAAAAATGGGCTAAGAGTGTTTAAACATTAAGGGTACACAAACTGAAATCACGTCACCACATCTTATAGTAAGAAACACATATAAAATGTATCAATGGTATAATAGTAACAGCTAATACCTTATATAACCATATCCATTTTAATAGTGCATGAATCATTAGGTGCATTAGGTGCCGAATGGCATGAACGAACACAGAGCAGACCGAAGAACAAGGCAGACAGATTGCAAGCACGTGTCAGAACGATGGCAGATTGTGTGGTAAGAACTAGGGCTGACGCCTGCAGAGCTAAAAGTCCGATGGGCTTCATTAAACAACTGAGCAATTGAACACAGCAACAAAACACGAACAGATATGGAGGGAGAAGGCAAGATCGGAGTCAAGGAACAGGCAGAGGTCAGAACCAGGGTAGTGAAGCAGCGAGGTAAACAGAGTAGAAGGAAAAGGCAAGAGAATGGTCAGAGGAATGAAAATGGAGGTCAATAAACTAGAAAGCGGTAGTCAAAAACATATAGATATAAACAGAGAAGAAACGCTCAGAGCTGCAAACAAGGCGTGGCAAAACTTCACAAGCAGGAAGTGTGTGTGTGTGGTGGGGCTTAAATGCAGACTGGTGATTGACACTGTGCTAGTACTTGGAAGATCTAGAGCGGGACTGATTGGGAGACTGGGGACATGTGGGTGTGATGTCATCGGATGATGCACTCTTGGAAGTAGATATATATACCTATTAGTAAATAGGGGAGGGGGGAAATAATAGAATAGTACCTGTATAACTATAGAAAAAAACAGTGCATATAGTGCAATAGTAATAATAATAAATGTGTCATTGATTGGTGCAAGGGACGCAGTTATCAAGAGATAAATGACTGAATTCAATCATAATAAACATGTAGCATATCAATATAGGTAATTTAAGTTGGAGTGGAGTGTTCCAGGAGTTCAGAGATGTAACGTATAAATACAGTAAAGTGGTTCACTAGAGGTTGTCCCAGGAGTTCAGATGTACAGATATATTACCGTAAAAGTGTACTGAGAGATGTCCAGGAGTTGCAGATATACAGTATAATTACAGTTTAAAAAAAAGATTTCTAAGAGTAGTCCAGGAAGTATAAGATATGCTTAACAGTATATACAGTAAAAGTGGTCTGAGAGTGTCCAGGAGTTTGCAGGATACGGGGGAGTAGAGTACGAGATACAAGTGTAATTAATGGCAAGTGATGAAATGGAGGGCTCTGGACTCTACACAACCAAGAGAAGTTTACTCTCCCCTCAGTCCAGTTCCATCCGCCTATCCCTCAAAACGGCCCCTGCTGCGGAAGCCAGAGCTGAAAGAAGGACACTGATGTCATACTCTACGTGACAAAGGATCTCTTGAGTTCTGTCCGTAAAGCAGTTCACTCTAGTGGACAGCTAGCCTGTCCACTGAACTTGCTACCTTCTTGTCCATGCTGATGTAGTGCCATGGATGCAGTGGCGTGAAGTTTCTGTGAAGTTTCCTTTTTTTTTTTCTTTTTTTAAATTTCCCCCTAAAAAAGGAGGTTTGGAAGCAGCGGTGCTGCTGGCGGCCAAACCCAGGGCGGAAACATGGGGGGGGAAGCGTGAAACCATAAGAGGTTCAAACGGTGCAAACGTGAGAGCCTTGAAATATTTGACTGCATTTTTAATGCTAATGTTATTGGGGATGGTAAGTTATATGATTACCATAAATTAATAAATATGAGTAGCCTAAATAATACACTAATTATGTGATGCTAATTCTCATATCTCCTCATTATATACAAGTTTGGATACGTTTTAGTTCTTCCAGTTGTGAAAGCTAGACTGCACATATATGGAAACATGGAGGATGTAACTATGGGGGTTCAAACCAACATGGTTGAGACTACTGTGACACGAACAAGGTACGCCAGTTTTGGGAAACGGTCATACCTCAGATGTTAGTTAGTTTAACGAATCATGGAACCACGTCACTTCAGTGCTAGGTTTGCACGTCTGCATATTGGTAATTCCCCAACACGCTCTTCCATACCGCACCTGACAAGCTGAAGAATCCGCATCATTCCTGGACATACATACCCGGGATTCTGTGTGAGTGGTATATAGATAGTGGGCATTTTATTAGCCAAGCCAATGATCAACTTGACTGTATGGGCGGTATAACAAGTAAACCCAAGAGAGTAATCTAGGAGGTCTTAATATGTGATTTCCATTTATTACTACTCGTTGCCATGGA
The DNA here is from genome assembly GCA_024036415.1 of Prochilodus magdalenae. NCBI lineage: Eukaryota > Metazoa > Chordata > Actinopteri > Characiformes > Prochilodontidae > Prochilodus > Prochilodus magdalenae. The sequence continues at coordinate 662,737 of JAMWET010004884.1, read as the reverse complement.
ACAGGAGCCTAAGCTGGAGAGCAACACTCGCCTCACTTAAGTGGAAGTACCAACACATACACATGTGCACATAAACAAACAGACCATTTGCACCACGGAGCACCTGTCTCCCATCTCGGTCCTTAAGCTGTCTCACTCTGCGTTAGTTAAGCTGGGATATCATTCCTCCCTTTATCTTTATTGGTCAGGCTTTCCACCAAATCACACCTCTACAGCCACAGCTACACAAACCATCACACAATGCGAGGACCGAACATGTCAGGGGTCGTCACTAAAGTGTGGGGTTGTGGACATGCACTGAATGAATTGAAATTATGAATACAAATGGCCAAGAGCGAGTGAAAAAAGACGAAACCTTCATCCAAGTTCACAATAACCCAGCACAGCCCTCTAAACAAACAAAACCACAAGAACGCTTTAAGCAAAATTATGATTACACCCCACCTAAAATAACCGCAGCCCAGACTACAGGGCTGAGCCCGCTGATAACTAGGATCATTCCAACAGAACCAAACAACGACGAGTCTGTGCCGTGAGGTCACGTTTTATAAGCCAATTTTTAAACAACTACCTCCTTACTGCATACGCCTCTACCCAAGGCCCTGGCGGCCCTTTAGCGAAAAGCATTGACCAGCCAGTCATTCCATCGTGTCAAGGGCACAATGCACTCGGAATATGTCTCAAGAGGCACGGACCGTACAAGCTTCCTCCTATCACTCTCCAAATAGTCAGCACGAGCGACTTTGATCAACGGAACTAAACACCCGGGACACAAAAAAGGAACGACAAATGCCAATTTAGTCCGCACATCTGCCATGCCACTACCTTGTTGATCTACGATCAGACGATAACAGGAAAAGTGTGTGTCGAAATATATAGAATCATTGATGGAAAAACAAGATTGAGCTGCCCAATGTTTTTGTGGCTATATGAGAAAAAGCGAAATGAAGGCCAGAGGCAGTGAGGAACAGAAAAAGAAAGACTAAAAAGGAATGATCCGAGAAATCACTCCAAGCTCTTATGAGGGGCATCCATCACCACAGACAGTCAAACAAATAGCATCCCCCATATTCAATTAGTTCTCCCTGCAGGCTATGTATAGGCTCGGCAACCTGTGTATTCCTCTGCAGCTCAACACGCACGCACGCTGGCACTTACAAATACATGCACTTACACACACACACACACACACATGCACACACACCCATGCACACACACACACATGTTCACACCTCCTATTAACACCAGGTTAGCAGTGCAGTAGACAGTGAGACGTGTAGACGATTATCTCTGGCATGTCCATGTGTCTCCAGTGCGTCTCCAGTGATCTGATTTTGGATTTTGAAATGTGGGGGAGGAGAGGGGGGCAGCGCACATATCGCTATGCTACGTCACCTCGCTGCAGTTGACAGTGGTGCGGGCAATGCCTCGTTCTGTACATTCACGGGTTTACAGTGCGGTGTCATGAATGTTACTACACAGAAAATAGACGCCACATTGTAGGACTCGAGTAGATGCAGAAGACAGTTCCATTCTATCCACAAGAGCCTTCACCCGAACAGTTCCATCAGTCTGTCACGATGTTACACACCAACAAATATATACAACGCCACACAACCTACATCCTACACCCCACTACCCGCCAACGGTCCCCCTACTAGCCTGAGAGGGCTGCACCGTTCAATTCACCTCTCACTTCTACACACGGCAAACTTCCTAACGACACACAACCTACACCCCATACTTTAGATCCCCACCTACCCTCACTCCCATAACCAACACACCACACAACCCCACGCCAACCACCACCCAACACCAACAATAATCACTCCGACAAGCCACAAGGAACCCACACCACCGAACGTTCTCTACCCCACATACCACAAAACCCGCTGACCTTACTCCAACCCCCACGATTCACTTACTAAACACCCAAGGAATCCCACATCACCGCCACACCCAACATCCTATACCCACATCTACACCTCATGCCCATATATACCCAATACCCACATCTTGTATGGGCGGCGACTTACACACAATCAGCCCAACATCTCACGCACCCACACAGATCCGACCTGTTTCACTCCTACACAACCAGCCCACCCCCAACCACAGGATCCCACACCCACTTCCATCACACCACCATCTGACTTTCCACACCAACCAAATCCCAACAACCCCACACTACACCCACTAGACACCCACAGATCCCACACCACACCTCCCGACATACTAATCATTAAACCCCTCTCAAACACCCACACCACACTATTTCCAATGTCCTACACCCAGGACTACCCTACACAAACCACACCATCACAACTATCCCATCCTTGAGTCCACATGCTAAACCTCATGCCTTAGTATTATACCCATTATACCCACTAGCTTGTATCCCACACTTTCCTACATGTAATAGCTTCCTCACATTCTTCTACATCCCCACACAACTCTCCCCTACCTTCCACCTCCTACAAGGCCAACATGATCCCACTATCCCCATCTTCTTGACCGTGGGGGTGAGGACGGACGACGGAAGACCACACAGCCACACCCACCAACCTCAACCCCCATGCCTACTCACCGAAAACACCCACATGATTCCACAGCCAGGGTCAATCCCCTACATATCACGCACTTATAATTTTTCCGCTTCTCAAACCTCCCACACTGTCCACACACATTCACCCTTCTACACCCCAAGGATCACTCGCCACACTAACCACATCACACCCCCTACACCACACACACCTCATACCCACACAAAACCCCACACCAAACATCCTCAATGACCCACATCGTCGATCCACTTCTGTACATTCTGACCTCATCGCATATTTTATACCATCATTTTTAATAGGAGCCGGGATAGACCTTGTAGTCCCGACTCAATTGTTTTTTTTTTTTTTTTCCACACAATAACTCCCACATCTCACACCCACCTTCATTCCTACAGCCACAGATCCCACACCCCACTTCTGACTTCCACACCACACAACAAATCCCACTCCCCACACACATACTCACTCCTGCACACTGGTGGATACAATACACTGGACCCCATTTAACCCTTTCCTAGGCACTCTTCTCTTACAGTGATCACTCAAAACGTTGCTGATTGCCCAGAGGGGTTGTCTGTGAATCGATGGGTTGTAGGGAGCGTGGAGTGACATGGAACAACATCTGACAACCGTTGTGGGACCTAAACTCGGCACATATTTACCTCCCACCACACAACCACAAAAACCTAAACACACGGGTGAAAAAACTGAGCCTATACACCTCACTTTTAAACTCGCGTCCGTTTTGGTCTGGGTTGAACACTGACATACGAATAGAGAAGAGAAGACAAAAAAAAGCCATGTTACACGAAGCCCAATTCAATGGACAGAAGAAAAAAAGAAAAAACAGTATAAACCAACACCAACCTACACCCTATTACAAGGCGCTCAATGGCCGACAAGTCTTAGTTCAATTAATGGCTACATTTGATTATTTTTTTTGTGTAGGGCATGTAGGCAATAGTGCTGATCAAGTTAGTCGGTCTTGAGCTTGTGGTGCATGTAGAGTCCATGTGCAGCTCAGTCAGGTGTGTGTGGTCTATCTTTTCTACAGAGATGATCACAGCAACGACTGTCTTGCCTGGCATTTTATATAACTATCACACAAGGGGAGGCACACACAGGAGAAGAAGAGGGGGGTTGTTGCAGACCGACCCCCTCGGTCAGTTCATCAGTCTGTCAAGCAAAAAGGCAGAGATTTGGTGTTGTGTGGTCCGAGGGGAACAAGTAACTGCGGATAGGGGGGGAAAAGGAAGGAGGAAGGGAGGCAAGCAAGGGTGAGGACAGTTGTCTTGTTTTTTATGACACTAGAGCAAAATACAAGAGAAAAAAAAAAATGGCGGATTTTTTTTGGGGGGTAACAACAAAATGAGACTATATAGAAAAAAAAAAAGGATAGGGAAAAGAGAAGAATAAAAAGAGACAACAATCCAATGATCACCTGTCATTACGACACCGAGGCAAAAAGACAAGGGTAAACAGGCTGCCCAATAAGCAGCAAAGCAACTGAGATATTCTGAGGCAAGAACGACGCACCTGTGCAGAAAAAGTCACACACGAACTACGCGAAACTTGAGGGAAGAGTTGCTTTCCTGCAGGGTACAGTAAAGGGATGATGAGGGAATGACTTTATAATATTAAGGCACACTGTCACCAACACACTTTTTTTACTTTAAATACAAAAAAACAAAAAAAAAAAAAAAAAATAAATCTCCCTCCTAGGGGGTGCGGTGGCCTATTTTTTTTTTTTTTTTGTTATGATTTTGACCCAGACAGACCCAGTATTAACGACGTACGGGAAACATGAACCTTTATCAAGCCAGCATAAAGACACAATGATGCTAATACCCTGTCTGTGTTATTGGCTTTGGGGGTTAGCAGTTACTGAGTGATACAGTATCTGAAGTCCAACAGTTTGTAGACACCTCACACACAATCATGTTCTTTCTGAAATGTCATCGGGGTTATTAAGGGTCTTAACCCTATGCTAAGTGACAGCCTTGCTACTTTTCCGGCTCTTGTTGGGCGGCGTTAGCTTTAGATTGCTGAGAGGATATGATTGCATATAAGCACAAGAGCATTAATGAGCCAGGTGCTAGGCCTGTTCACAATTATGTGAGCTGAACACGAGTATTTAAGATCAGCTGTTAGCTTTCACAATCATATGTTGGTCTGAGGTAGATAACAGTAAAAGAGGCAGACGCATTCATGTGGGGAGTAGGAGTGGAGAGACTTGCTATAAGGAGGTCTGTACTGGGCAAGTTGTAGACACGGGGGGTGTTTAGAGGGGCAGACCTGGAGAGACCTCCCACATCTTTTATAAGGCGTTGGGGTTTGTTTGAAGTGGTTTCGATGTTTGAATGTTGATTAGTGGGTTGCGTTATTTTATTAATGGTGTTATTCGGTACAATGAACTCTTTAGAGGCGAACAACCGAAACCCCAGGGTGGTGGAGGGTTGGTGTTTGTATTTTATTGATGGTTGGTATTGCATCCTCCTTTAGAGGGAGGGGGGGGTTTGTTTTTTTTTTTGTTTTTGGTTTGGGTGTATAGTGGATGTGTATATTATTTTAATGGTTGGTATTGACCTCCTTTAAAAAAGGGTAAGGGAGGGTGAGTGGTGCTTGTTATTATATTTGTAGTTTAAACAGAGTAATGACACTCTCTCTTTAAAGGTGTGGGTGTTAACGAAAGAGACGGATTGATGTAGTAATGTTATTCGATGATTAGATAAATAACTTCGTTTATTTAAATGGGGTTTGGGGCTGTGAGTGGTTGGTATATTTTGAGGGGTTGGTAAATGATCCTATATAAAGGGTAAGGTGGTTTTTTTTAACTTTTCCCCCCCCCCCACATAGAAGGGGGGTGGGGGTTGGGGGGGAAGGAAGTGAGTTGTGAAGGGTTTGTGTTATTTTAATTTGATGGGGGTCATTTGGGTGAATTGTGATTTAGTTTTTAAAGGTTTCGTTTCAGTGAGGTTTAGAGATGGTGTGTTATTAGATTTGATGGTCGGAATGAATTTCCGTATTTTTAAAAGGGTTGGTGGATGTTAGTGGTGTCATGTTATTTATTATGAGTATGTGTTCTGGTAATGATTTTCTTTTTAAAGTGGTTTTGGGGTTGCGTGGTGTGTGTATTTTATTTGATGGTTTTTGGGGTAAATGAACTCCTTTAGATGGTGTAGGGAGGGTATCAGGGGGTGTTGAGCCAAAGTGTTGTACTTATTTGCTGATTGGCAAAGACTCCCTTTAACACGCGGTGGGGGGTGTGAAGAAGAAGTGAGTGGGAGTGGTGTAAGTGGTCAAGTTGAGTGGTATGATGATTATATTGTTATGGTCGGTTAGGTACCGACCCTCCCTTTACAGAGCAGTAGTTGGCGAGGTGGTTAGTGGTGTAGTGGTGTTTATTTGATGGTCCGTATTGACTCCATTTAGAGGGCAGTAGTGTGTGGAGTTTGTTTATTTGATGTTAAGTAATGACTCCTTTAGAGAGCGATGGTGAGGGGTGATTATTTGATGGTTAGTAATAACTCGTTTCGAGGGCATCAGTGAGGGGTGTGTGTTTATGTGATGGTCGGGAATGACTCCTTTAGAGGGTGGTGGTGAGGGGTGTTTATTTGATGGTCGGTAATGACTCTTTTAAAGGAAAGTGGTATGGGGGTGTTTGTTGGATGCATGGTAATGACTCTTTTAGAGGGCACTGGTAAGTGTTTTTTGTTTGATAGGTGGTAATGACTCATTTAGAGGGTGGTGGTGAGGGGTGTTTATTTGATGTTTAGTAATGACTCCTTTAGAGAGCGATGGTGAGGGGTGTTTGTTGGATGCGTGGTAATGACTCTTTAAGAGGGCACTGGTAAGTGTTTTTTGTTTGATGGGTCAGGGTGGTGGGTAATTAAAATGACTCCATTTAGGGGGGTGGTGGGGATGGGGGGTGTGGTATTTGATGGTCGGAACATGACCTCTTTTATAAGTGTGAGGGGGGGTGGTGGTTGTGGGTTGTTGTTGTTTCGGATTGGTGTTCGGGAATGACTCATTTTTAGAATGCTTTTTTTTTTTTTTTTTTTTGCGGTCGGTCGGTCGTTGGCATTATTTGATGGTCGGTAATGACTCTATCTTTTTAGAGGTGCACTGGTACGTGTTTTTTGTTTGCAGGGATGGTCAGGTAACACCTACACAAAGGTGTATAATAACAAAACGGGGGGGGGGGCCAGCCCCCCAGGCCGGCCTTTTTTAGGGTGGGGACTGGTTTTCCAAAGGGTGGGTGGGGGGTCGCAAAGCAAACTTCCCTTTTTTTTGCTGGGGATTTTGGGGTTTTCTTCACCTCTTTTCTCAGGGTGGAAGGATTTTAAATTGGTTTCTTTCGGGCGCGGCATCCTTTTTTGGTGTTTTTCACCTTAAAGTTTACCCACACACCACCACTTCTTACTTTATTTTTTTCTTTGGGAACAATAGTTTTTTTTTTTTTTCTTTTCCTAACACTTTTTTCTTTTTTGCAGTGTGGTGGGAATAATTTTTTTTTTAAACCCCCAAACAATTTTTTTTTTTTTCCCCTTTTTTTTTTTTTCTATTTAAAGTTAAACGCTGCGGCGCGCGGCGGACTAACGTCGACTCTTTCATTTCCGGGTCCGCAAGCGCTGGGGGGCCGGCCGACCACCCATCCACACTACCCCCCACCCCCTCCACCACTTAAAGGGGCTGGACGGGTGCGTAGCGTGGGCTCGTATGTTGGATTGGTCACTCCCCCTCCCTCCCCCCCCCGGTAATGACTCTTTTAGAGGGCACTGGTAAGTGTCTCGTTTTTTTTTTTTGTTTGTGATGGGTAGCGGTCAATGAATCCTATCTTTTTTTCTAGAGCGGTTGGTCTGTGGTTGAGGAGTGTGTTTTAATTTGTCTTTCTTTTTAATTGGTCCGGTAATGACTCCTGATGGTGAGTGTTCTGTTCTCTGCGAACATGTCAGGCAACCCAAACTCTTCGTCACCCCCCCTTTCCCCCCCGGCCACTGATTGATCGATCACGGTGCCTCCACACACGGAATCGTAGGCTCGTCTTCACACCCGACAGCTCCAAACTACGTTGGCCTCTGTTCCATTTGACACCCGATTAATTCTAAATTCCTCCCCCACCCTCCTATGACAGTCTGGTCCCCCGGTGAGGTATTGACGTGGACGCACTCATAGGAGAAGTCATTAATTTTGATCTGGTGTGCATATGTAGTCCTGCGTCGTTCAGACCACACACCTGCCAATTATTCTTGGCACTAACCAGGACATGGATCTCATGGAGTGCATCATCGCATTCAAGATTAAAACATTGCCCCATACGTTTCATTCCTGTCTGTCAATTCCTTTCTAGGCGCAGCTATTTTTTCTAAGCGTATATACAGTAGGAATACTTTATGATTTAAAGGTACATAGTAACTGTCACATGCCTCCCTCTCTTTTATTCTATCTCCGTCCTCTGCCCTACTTCTGCTATTCTGAAATACAACCAAGGAATCGTGCACTTACTCAAGGCCTGCCGTGCATTCATTTCTGATGTTCGCCAGTAACAGAAATCTAACCTCCATGCCAGATAAATAATTCAAAACACAAGAATTTCATCAGTGATTGTCCAGTGCAAAATTATGCTCACACGATGGCTACAAATGAAAAAGCTAATTTCCTGAAGAACAAGGGACCTGTGTAGCCTAGCAACAGAACCCAGCAATGTAAATGGGTGTAAGGACTTTATCAAACTGTTACATACAAACTCTCATGACCCTCCCTCAATACCCTTCATTTCTTTCCCAAATTAGCCATGCCTAAGCAATCAAAGATCTGAAAGGACCCCTTTGGGCCATTTGGCCCTGTTAACGGTCTGTTTGCTATCGCTTATACCTATGTAGCGCTCTTTCTCTCTTATTCATCTTTCTCTCTTATTCATCAGATGAGAATCACCGAGAAATACATACGCTACTGATGATAACTCACCAGACAAAACATGGGTCACCTTGGAAGTTTACTTTGGTGGTAACATCAGGCTCCTGCAGATGGCGCTGAACAAAGATGGTTGGGATATAAATTCCTGAGTGGTGTGCAACAGGATTCATAGAAGAGGTGCTAAATTCAGTGAATGTCTCTGGTTTGCTTGTTGGAAAACAAATGCTCAACAAGCAGTATGTTACTGATTTGGTAAAAAAGGATAAACAAAGTCCACAGTATTTAGCCATTCCAAATGTATCCACAGTCTGTGAAATTGAAGGCAGGAGCTTTAGCTTATAATCTATCTGCACTTAGGGGTATTGGAAGCGTCCTTCCCCCCCCCCAACCAGGGTGTTGTGTTTCACGCCTAAGTACGGGTCATATCGGTCTACCAGGCATGTGGCTAAATCCCAGGTCTTACTGTGGAAAAACTCTCTTCAGAATTTATCCAGGGGGATTTATTTTTAGGGCATCCACCCTCCCCCCTCAAATCTGGTCACTGCGGAAAAAAAGGTAAATTCATAATTCTTTGTCTAGCCAGAACGAGTGTATCACACTACTGAATCGACTGAATGTGCGTCTACATGGCTACATTTTCTTTGAAATGGTTGGTCCGGGAGGAACTCATTGCCAAAATCCAATCACAGCTGTTATTGGTGCTTCACAGATGACTCATTTTTGTCCAGTGAGTTTATATGGTTTGGATTCGTATTTCTTGGTTAGATAGGACCTGGTAGGTAGGATAGGGAAAAAACAGAAAAAGTGGTAGATTGGTTCACCACAGAGGTTCCACGCAGAGTCCTCATATGACATAACAGCCAATCTTCCTCATGTATCCCTACAAGGTGGGTTGGCCAAGTCTTGTCTGCTTGATCGGCGGACGTCTGGGACGCGTCCATTAATGTTTCTATCACGTGAGCGGCCGAATCTTTCACACCATAAAGGTGATGGGGTGTCGGAGCGCCGCGTGCGGCACCCCGCTGGAGGGTCAAGCGGCGGCGCGTGGGGTATAGGTAACATACAAGAAACTGGAACAAGATACAAGGGAGAGGCCTTGCGGGTGAGAGTACCTATGACCACCCCTCCCCGACTGTATGAGTAGCTCTTTACCGGTTTAAAGCGCTGACATCAGGCTGCTGTGTACCCGAACAAATAAATCCAATCCCCTATTATAAGGTACATTATTAGACTTGAGCTCTATCTGTTGACAAATACCTTTACTTACTTTTCCTTTACTCGTTTAGAAAAAGGGGAAAATGTAGAATTATGCTGACCAACACGCACAACAGTAGTATGCAATTGGGACAGTCCCCACTGCAAGTAATGCTAACGATCATTACCCCTCACCATTGTCGAACAAAAAACACTTTTTTACAAAACCTCCTCAATATAAACACCGCCGAAGAACCCCAATAACACTTGACTTCAAAGTACCACTACTGGTCAAAATGATTAGACCCATGTACTTCCTCCATAGAAGGTTCTCCGTATTTACTGTCTGGTAGGATAATCCTTACATATGTAGAATAAAAGTTGAACAGGGGTGTATCACTCAAACTGCACCTGTAAAGTGTCATCTTGTGATTCTCACTGCACAGACCACCTTTACTTACACACAACCACACAAATAGCAACACCCACACACCCACTAGGGGGATATACCTTAGAGGACCCCCTAAAACCAGCCTTATTTGATATGCAAGGAAACAACATGAACAATAAACAAGGTTTATTTCTAAGCAGGTTTGTGACAGCAATTTCTATTGGTCCGGCCCTCCATCTGAATATTCTACCCAAAATAGAATGGGGACGCGAGAGCTTTTAAAACTGTGCAATCTTTTTTTTTTTATTTTTTTTTTTTTACACACAACTAACCATATATTTTACGCGGGTGGAGACATGGAGCGTCAGTAGTAATAAGATAATGATAATTCCTCTTACACGATCCACTCACGCATGGGGAAATTACAACTTAATGGCCTGTTAAACATCATCAACCGCACGCTAATGTGTCCGGTAATATCGGGGGTGATGCTACTGGGTTCAGGGACACTTCATCATGTTGCTGGAACTGTTAAGTGGTGCGACCCCTATGTTGTTGTGAGATCTCCAACAAGAAATGACATCTATTCGTTTGCTGCGTGTTCAAACATTTTGATTGTCTTTGCCTGTACATTCAGTGTAGACAGGGCTTTTCTTACTCTTAATTCTATTTTGTGCTTTTTTATTCTCGTCCACCCTTCCCCAGTCCGTGGGCGACCCTTGGAGGTAGGCGAACCAGCCTTGGCACCGGACAGGGTCGGTAAGAAGGGGAGAGGCCCCCCCCCCCCCCCCCCGTATGCCAGGTATCGATTCCCATGAAAATCTGAGCAAAGGACAGCACACCAGGGCACCCACCACACCAGTAACCCCCAACCCCCGCTGAACGTCCAGCCGGTGTGCTGGCTGGGATAGGGCTTGGACCCAACGCGCACACCTGGTGGCAAACCTGCGCCGCTGTACGTAATGTGTGCTCACATGCGACTCAAGCCCAGTAGTATTGTGTTTCAGAGTCTGTGATTGATTCACCTAGTGACGTGTGTATGTTGGGTGGTTTTCTTCTCACAGTTCACGGCTACGGGGTTCAGATTTAAATGCGGAAAAGAGGAAGACCGCAAATTCATTTCCTGGTAGTGTGTGAACTAATCAGCCGATGGCACCAAATGGAGAGTGGTAAGCTTTCTTCCCTGTTGGCCAGCCACACATTACACATAAACTCGTAAATGTTGCACCTACGACATGCACGATTCATTAAATGACCTGGGACAAAATTGAATCTGAGTTCGGATTACAAAGGCTATTTATAAGGTGTGTCCATACATTATCCACAACCTAACAACATTGGCATGTATAGTCTGTTTGACCCCAGAACGTAGCGGGTCTCTATTAGCTACCTGCACTATCCTTAATACCACATTCCATGTCAATCCGGCTGTGTTACTCTTTATCCCTCATATTCGTAGATAAACTTTTAAAAGGCTCTGTTTTTGTTCTAAATACAGCTCCACACCCCTGTATTTTAATGATTTCCTCTCGTTCTGATCTTGATCCACCCCTGCTATTGTGCGTCCACAAATTCCCAAAAAGAAGATAAATAGGCCAGAGTGAGAACTTATCGAAAAAAAAACATCGCTGCTCTACTATTGAATCGCCAGATGCGAAATTGGCCTGAGGGCTTTGTGGTAGGCAGAACAGTTATTTCTGGAGAAGGACCCCGGTTGTGTTTTTTGTTAGGTGCAGAAATTGAACCTTGCCCCGAAAAAGGACAAGCCGCAATGACCCCACCCACCTTTTATTCAACAAATTTGAGCCCCCACCCTCCTACTGCTATTAGGCTCAATTAATTATAGCCCCACACGTTTATTTTTATATGTTTAAAAAAACTTAAGGTCAGTGACAACCCTGCCCCCTATCCTCTTACCACCCCCGCCCTCCTTACCGTGTTTTCGGACTCCCTTTACATTGCCTAACAATGTATATTTACACTTCTAAGGTGATCAAATAAAAAGTATAACTAATCCTATCTATCTATCTAATCTAATCTACTGCCGCTCAACACACCCCGGTCAACAAAACGGATACAGGCCCAATAACCCCATGTCCCACTTCCCGAGCCACCTACCCAAAACTACACCCCCTACCCCCCTCTTAATTTGGCAAAAGCCTTGGCGAGGTTCTTGCCGCTTACTATGTGTTTTGCCCAACAGTTTGATGTTTTGAAGGAAATTCACCCTCACAACCACCGCTGTTCTAGTGGAAAAGGTTCTTACTACACAATGCACACCACTTGCATCCTGCTTATTGTTTTCCACCTTCACACCAAGACACCACACTGTACTTATATTCCTTCCTTCTCATGTTCCCCCGCTTATAATTTCATGAATTGTTGGAATACGCCTATTTTTTATATTTTAATGATGTAATATTTATTTATTTACTCTTATTATTACTGATTTCTATATCCATGCGCCTTGTATCCCCTTTATTTTCCCTTTCATGGCCATTGGTAATTTCTGGTGATCCCTGAATACCCAAAAGTGGTACTAAATAGTACACTAAATTATCTTTTTTTCCAACCATTATTATTAAAATTTTTATTCAAATCCAGTACATTGAAGAGCTTTCTCTAAAAAAATCTAGCTAGATCTTGCATATAGAAAAACCAAAAACTACCTGTGGCGACTCCGCCCCCCATTTTGAGTGGGCGGAACCTACCAGTGCCCCGGAACCGCGCACCCAACAGCAGCGGGGCCCCCCCCGGGCCCCCCCCCACACACCAATAGTATTGTTGCTATCTGGCATGTTTCCACTTATTACCTCAGTAACAGTCATTCACTATCACTTCCAGATTTTATGGTGGAAATTTAAGCCAGGATAAGCCAAGAAGACTCCCCCCCCGTGTAATCTATTTGTTATGTCTCACAAAAGCTCACCCTCAAAACAAAGAAGGAACAAAACAGTCTTTTCAATGGAAGACTCCTGAACAGGCCATACACCTATCCCGCACTAGTGGAATCTGGACTCGATGGCCACAGACTTGGACCACAACTAAACAACAAAAAAACTTTATTAAAGATACTATTTATCCACGACCCGTGATCTAGCTAGTATGCACACCAAAAACAAAGCAAAGCCACTGACCATTCACACCAAGCTTAACAAACCACACCAACCATTTTCTCTGCCCGTGACACTAGAGAATGACTTTCACAAGGGTTCGTCTGTGGGAATCATTGACATAGACAGATCGACAGGGTCCCGGTTTTGGGTAACATGGGCGGGGGCTGCTCTAACTACTTAAGCTGCCACACACTGTATTATAGACACCCCCCCCCCCCCCCTACCACACAGTGATTCATCCCCCCCCCCCCCCCCTCTCCTAGCCCATCACCCATGGTCAGTGGAGCGTAAAATCAACAATGGACAAACAGTGAATGTTTTATGAATGATATGTGTATATCTGAACATATCTAACTTCCCACTCGAGCTTTTATTGGCCACTATTAAATCGATCATCATGCCTTGCATGTAAACCATGTACATGCTGGAGTGGGAGAAAAAAAATCTTGACACCTCTGCTTGTCATTACATACACAACTGAAAAGCTAGCGAAAACACCCAACAACCACATCTTATAACCAACACAATCCTGCTGATAAACCCCAAACAGATCTACCCAATGACCAAAAGGAACAAGAACTTCTTCTTCAGGTCTCATATCCACATGATATTGCGCTACCTTTATTTCTTTTTTCATGCCACCCTTGTGAACTTGAGCCCAGTCCAGTTTATCGGTGGCCTTGTTTACCAGTGTACCCTGAGGCCGGGAGGTTGAAACCTGGTGATGGCAAGGGAGCAAGAAGCACACGGTCTCTAGTGCGTGCTATCAGGGCAGGCTTGGGGGTATTGGAGCAGGTACCATGACCGCACACGGCAATGGTGCTTCTTGGGGAGGGATACTGGCGTGCCACTATTCTGCCATTCTGAGGCCCATTACACTTACGGCGAGTGGGCTGCTTGGTTTTTGGTGTGACTGGCCTGTCCCTTGGACCCATGGCGCATATGGCCCCTCATTGGGCAACCCATAATGTGAGACCACGCCCCCCTCTACACAAAGGACAGAGGACAAACCTCATATCAAGACACCCCACCCCCAGTGGGGTTGAGCTCTTGTAGACGAGGGAGGGCGAGCGATGGGGAGGAAGAGACGCCCCGAGAGACGCTCCCCCCTTACCCCCCCCCCCGAGAGAGACAGGGGCTGGGTACATTATAGAACCACGTTTCACCTTTGTCTTTAATTTGAACTCAGGTTTCCTTCCCAGCAACCCCATCTGTATGGCATCCTCTGGTGAATGAGCTGCTTCCTTGGCATATAAGAGGAGGGCCAGCTGCCTCTCTTCCTTGCACTCGCCCAGTTGTTCCCCCCACCGTGTCAGTGCCAAAGCAGTCCGGGGTCGTGTGCCGCGAGGATGGGTGCACCACTTTGCACCCCTTTTTCTCTGCACGTCCATCTCCCACCATCTCAAGAAAGTAAACAGAATTAGAACCCAAAGAGCTATAAACTTCGCCTATGGGGAGAGATTCGTGCCTCCGTGGTCGTGCTTCCCCGTGAACACGTAGATAGAATTTTGTGACCCAGAGCAGCCACCTGCCACCAGGGGGGCCTGGCATTACCAGCCCTGTGCACTGACATGAAATACACAAGGTCATATCACCATGGCGTTACCCAAGTTAATGTTGAAGCCACCCTGACTGTAACCAGCACACTTCAATCATATGTTCTTACTATATAGATTATGTAAAACCCATATAGCAGAACACCTAGGAACTGATTACTTCCTTCCCGGTGAGGGGCTGGGAACCCCCCCCCTGAACCATGAGTTGTGGAAAGTTGGTTCTAGACGCGGTGGACAGGTGTGGTTTATCTGCCTTGTCGATGCATCCAACCACGCCCACACGGAGAGGCCCTGGGGTCGACACACCACGATCCTCAGCACAATTCCAGGGTCCTTTTCTGGTGCCTTAGGCCCTGCACATGTTCTCCTTGTGTCTTTGTGGGCTTTCCTTCTGTGGTGTAAGGCGGTTTTCCTCTTCGGGGTGGGCTCACTGCTCCCTAGGTTGTGGAACATCGTGTATTAGGACTGTGAACCGTGGGTCTGTGTGTACTTACCCTGCAATGGCATCTAGGCAGCTCGGTCAAGAGGTTTCCCGCCTTAGATCGCCGCAAGCACTGGGATAGGATCTTTAGAACCATGAACGTATTACCAGACCGTTTATAACCAGCCCGTTGACTAAACTGCAAACTGTAGATGCGACTCATGTAAAGCCAAGGTGTTAAGGCCCAACCCACTATGTAGCGATTAGTGTGTAGCAGACCGTGGACTTCATTGATTCAGGAAGGAGGCCACCACTAGGGGAGAATAGGATCTTGTCCATTGCTCACCCAAGCTCTGGCGAGAACTACCTGCTATAGTTCAGAGTTATCCCCCAGTCAAACACAGCACGAAGGGAGTTTGGCAAAAGACCTTCACACAAGGACCGGGTTATGACACGTTGTTTCCCCCTCTCCCGGTACAGCACAACATACACGACCGTGGAACAAACTAGATTAGACTTTTAGCTGACGGGGCTGTTAGGACGCAGGCATTATGTAATCGCCCCAGAAAGGCATTGTTGCTGTCTATAACCCCGAAGGACCCCCACACGGACCACATGCAGAGGAATGCAAACGAGATGGAAGCAAAAAGACCCACGCAACACCTTTCGAAGGATTTTACGAACAGCGCACAGAGTAAAAAGCAGCACAGAGTAGAGATCAAGCAAAGAACCCGCGCGCACCACAGCCACGTACCATCTAAACAGAAGATTTATTAAAGGATGCAGGGCCACAGCAGTACTCGTCAAACGTCTATTCGGAGAGAAACAGCGAGAACCCCGCGGACAGCAGAATATGAATTGGAATGTAAAGGCATGTAAGAACGGTTATCAGATCATCCCTGTCTCACACAGAGTTCGTAGTTTTATTTTCTGGAAGGCCCAAAAGTCATCCCAGCCTCAGTCTGTGCGTTTCCACGGCTGCAATGCAAACAAACACCAAACACACACACAATGAAGTCTCCACCGAAAAAAGTTTGCTCCACCGCGTCTTTGTTTCCACTCACCAAATAGGCCTTGACAGTTTGAAACCTTCTATAGTTAGAGTCTTTCTGGCTGGTGTTGTTGCCAAACTTTGAATTAGCTCCCGCTTGTCTCCGCAGCGATATGGGGACATCTAGCACTCAGTGAATAACCGGACCCGCCTGACACTAGTTAACAATGGAAAGCATCGGTCGACTAAGCATTTGCAAACACACCCCGAAAATATCAGGAGATGTACATTGCACATCCCTGCCCAGATGGGCCCCTCCTCACATAGTAGCCTATAGATATTACGTCTCTAACCGAATCGGCAACCTCTATCTGGGATTACTGGGGTCGTGCTTTGCGAAAAGTATTTGATTCCCCCTTCCTCATGTGGTTTTTACTGTGGTAACTCTACCACACTATACAACGGTCAACCATAGATTTGGATGGTTTTTTTTTATTACCAATGACGATCTTATTTTTTTTGTAGAAACTATCCGCACCTTTGTTAATTCACAGTGTATTCATTATGAAGATTTATTACTATATTGTCTCTATTTGTGCTGCGCAGTGGATGCTCAGTACCAAAGAAACCTAAGGTATGGACATTTCCACACTCTCCCGGGGAAACCCCATTACCATGTATGTTACTTCACACATCGACGTTAGTGTCACCACTATCAAATGAACTGTTCCTCATATGCACTTCTATCCAAATACCGCGCACTACCTTCACAGCTCCATGGCTAATACTACCCTGTACAACATGCAAACACCTCATAAATACCCAACACCCGGACAAGTTATCGGGGAGTGAACCACATCACAATCACTTCAACCGAGTTCAATACCCGCCATCTGTATTTACGCTTTTAGGCCTAATGATTATTAGGGCTTACGTTCTCTTTCTACACACTGTTACAAGTTAAGAACAGGATTTCAAATTGGTCAATTGCTTTTTCTTTCACAAATTATATACATGTAAACTTGAATTAAAAATCGATTTTAAAAAACCGATGAATAGATACTCCAGACAAAAACGGGCTGACGCTTAACTAATAACAATATATTACTCTTTCGTATAGTCTCATTATTTTCGATTCTTTCTCTGAACGGAACACACAATGTTCAGTTATTCCTCCTGCAAAATGACAAAATCCTATATATAAATTTACTTCATCTTCAGGTTTCTGATTTGTGTTTATGTATTGAAATCAGTAGGGTCATGTGTGTGGACAACTACATGTTTTAAGGTACAACTATCTAATATCAGCACTGGCTGATGATTATATCCCATAATGGTTCATTACAGTAGCAATCATAAACAGTTTTAGTTAGATAGTTTGTTGACTGTCTCTTGTTGCAGCTCTCCTGCTATGGACCTCAGTAATTGCTTGTTTTCCTCTCACGCATTCCAGATGGAAATGTTATTGATTCACTTGAATTGAGACTGAGATCTATTTCTCTTTATATGTAGCTTTGTAAAGAAACCAAGGGACACTTCAAAATCTGTGAAATGAGGTTTATCTTATAGAAAACAGAGATATGTGCTAAGCAGAACCTTAATTAATGTTACAATGATCAATAAATGGACATAATGTAACGTGGAGGTTTAAGGCAGGTTGCAAAACGTCATAGTGGTTTTTTTAGCTACCGATTGTCGGGAGACAGGGGTCAAAACACAGGTAGAGTTATTAATAGGAGAACATGTACATTAAAGAGGGGTTGTGAAGGTGGAAGACAGCCAGAAAAAACAAAAACAAAGGGTCTCGTGACCAAAACTCACGCGAACCGAAAGGACCAAACGTTACAAAAACACAGGAAACAAGAACTGAAGGGAAAACACGGCTCACGAGGGGGGAAAAAGGTGAGGGGGAAAACAGGAGACCTTCGCAACAAGCAGGGCAATGAACAAAAAAGAAGAAAGGGTTATCTTTTAATGGATGTTCCAAATTAGTTTTCAGATTAGTATCAGGTTATGGGTGAGGAGAGGGTTTGGAAGCCAGGGTTGGCAGCAGGAAGGAGTAGTGTGCAATAACCTGATCTTCCCAGTAACCAGAAGGGGGACGGTGGTGATTTGATTGACATGATGGACACCATGAACAGACAGACCAGAACAGACAGACTTTGTGACTGCGTGAACAAGATTTCTGGATTTATGGTTCCTAATCACACCACAAGTTCAGGGACACTCTTTGGACCCAAGAGGTGTTGCACCAGTATGGACCAGATTTGGTGGATGAAATTCCACAAATTTCACACATATTCCGGATGTGAGAATTTGTCACCTTAGACTGGGGATTTTAGGCCAACTTGCCTGAGTCACAATTCACACCCCACACTGCTGATTCAGACTAGCCTACTTCACTCTACCACGTATGGTTCTTTGGCCACGCCTACGCCCACATGCAAGTCAGACTCCTTTTAGCGCAATCGTTGTAACATCTGCGTTGTTGGAGCCATTTTTTTCCACACATGGACAACGAAGGACCTTCACAAGATGCCACTTGTAGCACCTCTTTGCTCAAATCTATAAGTAACTCCCCATCCACTCACAAAACCCATAGGTATTTTATATGAAGCGCAACATTCTTATTGCTCAGCTGCCATTACTGCCAGGAAGCCTAGAAGTTACTACAACGCCCTTTAACTGTGACAAAAATTAACGGATGACTAATTTTTTTCTGGTTGAGCTTAATTTTTCGTGCCACTGGGCGGTAAAACTGTCGGCTGTGGTCTTTACTCTTGGGTAAAAGCTTTCTTGTAAAGCATTCCTCTGCGGTTACTCTTACGGGCTCATCAGCCACCACTACCTAGACATCTCTCTACTTACTCCGGCCAGGCATTTATAGTAGTGTTCAGATATGGGAGTACTGTACAGGGTAACAGAAAAAATAATGTGCAGACTGGAAAATTCGAATGTATTAGTGTTGCTAGAGTCCGAACTTCCCCCCCCCCCCCCCCATTACAAGAAACGGCCTCACCCCCCATTTCCACAACGGAAATAATTAAGCCGTATCGATTTTTTCACGTTCTAAAACTGATGTTCCCCAATTATTTCAACTGTTTTAGTTTTTTCCTTTTTCACTTATTATTCCAAAAATTAATGGAGTGACCTTCTTGCGCCGTTATTTGAGAGCTTGAAGCTGATGCCAGCCCCATCTCCTGGATCCGCGAGGGGTCGAGGAGCTGACCAGAGCGATCGTCCACATAGGCCGGCGGGCCAACACATGTATAACGAAAAACACATAGCACATTTCCTGCACGAGGGCTAATTGTAGTGACGTCCATACCATCAGTGTCCTGTCTTGTGTCCCACCGTTCAAACGCCCGCAGATACTTTCACTAGACGATGATTGAGTAGAATGGAACAATTACTGGTGATTTTTGAGTGTCCGCTGGTTATATAAGTTCCACTGTATCTGGTTACCCTAAAGGCCCTGATTGTCGCCACTTCGATCGTACGACCACTTGGAAAAAAACGCCATTTTCAATCTCACCAGTTTTTAATTAGATTTATATATAAATGCAGTTAGTGTTGTTAATGTGACTATGTCAAATAATTGGAGAGAAAAATTTACCTGCGTTAATTCGTAAACTGCAAGAAGCCCTTTAGCAGCAGATTATAGCTTTGGATGTGTCAGCTATAAGCCAGGTGGGGAGCGTTTTAAAACGCTCTGCTTGCTGAGTTCGATTGTAAACAGCCTGTAGTCGTGATAGTATGCTAGATGACGCCCCATTAAAAGAAAATAGTACTGGGCTGGTCTGAAGGTCGAAATAAATTGCCACCATCTTTTTCTACACTGTAGTTGAGCCACACAAGGTACCCTATCTTGATTGTACTTACTGCTCTCCCGTTGCCATGGACCAATCACCAAATCACACGACGTTCGTGCTCCTCTTGTCTAGCGCAGTATTAGGCATTTTAATCCCTGTTGTGAGTTGGTAACACCAAGGGTGACTATTATGTGTACGCGAGGGACCACAGTGCTAGCCTTGGGTCAAGGACTAGTTACTTTCCTTGCAACACAAGCTGAGCAAACCACTTTATATTGAACAGTGTGGGAGAGATATGTCTACCATTTAATGGCCCACTTTTATTATTAGCGCTTAGCGCAGATTAGATCAATTCCATAATAAACCGCAGGGGTGTTTCAGCACACCCAACCCCCCAACGGGATTATGCTTTTGCAGCATTGGGGGGGGCGGGGGATATAGGCATACATGCCAAAATGTTAAGCGTCATACAACTTACAAACCATAATGTTCCTCTTAACACCCCAGTTTCAGACAGCTTTTGTGCATCTTGTGTGCACGAACAACGGCCCCCCCCTCCAACTTGAACTTCATATCCCTTCATAGCGGTTGTTGGTATAGTGTAGTGGGTTGCAACTCTGGACTCCCATGCTGATGGTGGTAGGTTGGCTTTGGTAGAAACCCAGCGGGTTTTTGATCCCATTACCTGGGATAGCACCCTACCCAGTATACCAAATAAGTCCCAATGAGATGGGATTCACCTGTAACAACTCACCACTGCCAACCGCCTGTGTAATAGCCCACTTAAAATGGGCTATAATCTTAAAGCGTCAGCGAGTCGACAATCATTTTCAAATAATGAACTGATTTTGCTGGATTAATGCAGTATTAAACAAAACTGTTGTATCATTTTGGTAAAAAAAACAGCTGCCTACTGTAGGTGGCAGTTGGAGTGCAAAGCAGCTCATTAGCATATGGCAAATGTGATATGTCATTATGTACTGAGACAGATCAAGCGATATGTGCTTGGCTTTACGTGGTTGTGTTTGTCCCATGCTATGCACATTCACTGATATACCGTTATAGCGACGGCTTGATAATTATGCAGCTTGATGAAATGATTCCAGTTTGTGATAGTAACAGAGCCCCCGTCAAATCACACAACTCTCATCTCAAAAAAATCATCTGAATATATGCACCCTTTCCCAGGCCACCACTCATTCTGGTCCCACCACCCAAAAACAGACATATTAAGCCATCAAGATCATGACCAGTTCTGTCTTTGCGGTACACTAGTAATTTACCTGTAACGGGAGCTGGTTCTCAATTATTGGCTTCCCTCCAGCTTGTCTCTAGCGCAGCAAACACAGGCAAATTGGAACGCCCCTCTTTTTTTACTCATCCTGCTCACCATCAAACTGTAGTTGGAACAGTGGCCACACTTGCTTTGCTTCTGTGACATCTCTAATCTGGCATGATAGACGTGGCACACAGCTGGCCTCCATGGGCCTCATTATGGGCTTTGGAGGGCTCGGGTCGCTTGGACCTTCCTCCATCATTGCTGTTTTCGTGAGATCTGCGGGCTTGGATTGTTGGCACCTTTGCCGCTTTGGTTCCCTTTGTGGTTTCGGAGGGGCTTTATTGTCTGAAGCAGGCTGCTCACCCCATGGCGCTGAAGCACGAGGCAGAGGGGGGAAAGTCCTCCAGTGATGGACCCCTTTGTGCGAATCGACTCTCCTTCTTCATCTTGCCTGTTTTGGTGATGAGCATACGGCCTTCAGGAAACTTTTCAATTCTTTCTCGTACTTTTGTGCCTCCTCCGGACTGCTTATGATTTCCTGTTGAAACTGTCAGGGTCATCACCAAGGGAAACAGCAGACACCATCGGTGGTTTGAAAAAGGAGGAATGGTATCATGCTCCCTGCTGCAAGCGTCGGGACCATCTCTCTCTGAACCACCAGGCTAACCTCATCTGTCTTGTGCTGCCTCATTAGCCTGGGAGCACAAATCACACAGCAGTTTGTTTCAGGGTGTGGATAACAAAGTTCACTCTTCATTGTGGGTCATGTTCATAAAAGCTTCACGACACCTACATGAACATTTAATAAAGGTGTCTGGTTGTGACATGATTTGGGTAAAATGCAAAGGTCCCTGGGGTAATACTGCTAGATGTAATGTAGCTGTAGTAATAATTTATTCATATGGTATACAATGAAACATAGGGATCCAAAAAAATGCTTATATTTATATATTTACTCATCATCAAAAAAGAAGTAATGCTGCACCCAGAAGGAAGTGGGATAGCAGGCTGTTGGGAAGAAAGAAAAAGGTTACCCCCTTTAAGGTTAAGATAAACATATTATGATAGACATATATATATATTATGGATATATAATAAATGATGGAACATTTAGACTGATATGATGCATATTTATTGAGCTACACATAAGATAGTAGTGTCTCTCAGTATGGCACTCGGGTTGCAGTTTGCGGACCAAAATGCCAGATGTCTTGGCAAAAAAATGCTTATATATTTTTTTATATTTACTCATTCATCAAAAGAGTAGCTGCACCCAGAAGGAAAAGTGTGGGGAAGAAAGAAAGATAAAGGTTACCCTTTAAGGTTTTAAGATAAAACAATATTATGATATAATATATTATATATATTATTATGATATGATATATAATAAAGGATGATACATTTAGGACCTGGATATGATGAATATTTATTGAGCTACACATACAGAAGTAGGAGATCTCTCAAATATGCCACGGGTTGCGACTGTTTGTGTGCTGACCAATATTGCCAGGATTGTCTTGGCTGATGGGGTTGGTAGATGGTGGTTTCTTGTGGATAATCCATCCCATGCAGAGCTTGAATATTCTCCACACAAGCCCCTGCCCCGACTTTGCAGTAAAGGTCCGTGAGGCAGGAAACACACGTGCAGAAAAGAGTGACACCAGGCCTTTTCTTTGGCAAGGATATACAGGGGGGCTTTGGACAATGCAAAAACTGAACACCTGTCATTTTCGTGTGGGAGGTATCTAACATTTGGCCTTAAATTGGACCCAGCATGGTGGCCGAATCTTCATTAATTGCACATATGCTGACCAAGTCTAAGAGGAGCAGTTGTGTGAAGGTTTCAAGTTAGCAGTCAATGAGCACATTATGCTCAAATACTGCAATGCACACAACATTATGGGGTGACTAACAGAGTTCAAATAAGAGGACAACCAAACTGTTGTGTGCAACGTCTTCCTCGTGCTGGCGCAATGTCGTGGGACCAAGACAGCAAGTCTTTGTGATGCATCAAGAGCCACGGGTATCACAGGCGTTAATGTCAGCATACCACCAAGGAAGGACGGAACCTTCACCAGCATCACGTTAGTGACTGGCCACTATCTGCAAGAGAATGGCTTACGAAACTTTATTGAATCCCTCTGACCACTGTGCAGAGACACGCAGGTATATGTTCGATTCCCAACCTGCCCCCCCAAATGATGTGTATTGGCTCGCCAAAAAGGAGGCCCCTACACCATACTAATAAATGATTGTGGTCTAAAACCGGGGGTGTTCACAGTTTCATGTCCAAACCCCTGTATATATATTCCATATTCTCCAGCATTATATCACTGTGACATACACTGAGCTTCAAAGTCTCTGCCATGTCACTCTTGGAAATTATTCATGGTAATGTCCAGCCTTGAATTGATGCTAGTAGGTACCAACCTTATGACAAAAGACTTGGAATAAAGTGTTAAAGATGCTCATGTAGGTCAATGTCAGTCTAAGTCTAAGGCTAATGCAGGTCTCGAGTAGCAGAAACTCCTCTTCAACGTTTCAAACATAGTGGCCCTGAACGACCGGTAGCCAAGGGCACCGATGGGATGGAGCAGTAAGTCAGTAAGGAACGTCAGCGGTCTTTCAGTCAGGTCCTTTTTGTTCCTCTGCATCACATAGCTTGCGACAGGACATATGCTGTCCCACCTGAATATGGAATATTAAACTGGACTCTTGTTAGTCCTGGCCCTCATTGAGCCCCCATGCATACAGACGGAGTGCTTGGCGCGTGTTCACGTGGTGTACATGAAAACCGGGACGGTGTTCACGGACCACCGGGGACAGATGGGCGATCTATTAGCATAAGCAAGAGAGAGGGCTCAATCAAGCAAGCCGCACTGCGCACACACACCAGTAACGTTTACCATGAGTGGACATCCGACTATGCAAAAACACCCTACTAAGTGTTCGGCACATTGAAAATAAGTGCCTTTAAACAAGGATGAGTTATTATGAAAAGATGGAAAACACCTTTAGCCAACATTTGTCCTAAATGTGGCTGTAGGAACAGACGGAAAGACACCAGTAGATCTCCTTGAACACTGAGAAGGTCAGGCCTGCTGATGTAAAGAACTTGGTTTAATATGGAGTTTTAGTCATCGAGCATAGTGGAACTGTTTTGTTTTTTCTGTTTGCCTACGCTATTTGCAACTTCATGTTCTTACATTGTTGATGAAATGGAAAGTTCATTCTTAAAACATTCGAGTGTGAATATTCAACAGCTAATGCTAAACGCCCAAAAAAACACAAGAGGCAGAATCAAATTTATTATACTTACATTTAATACAGACTTGTTGAGGATGTTATCGTATCAGCTTATAGGTAGGACTCTCCCGTGTGTACAAGACACAGGTCTGAACATGCCAAGGCATCCCCCCCAGTTATGCTCTTTGTGGGTTGCCTTCGTGATTCAGAAAAACCTGGGCCTTTACAAGCTGTTCAGATTTGCTTCTTTTGTACACAATTGTTCAAAAAATCGACAATAAAATACTGCCCCCTATGTGGCGGGTTTTGCAATGTCTCCGTGTGCCTGTGTGGGTTTCCTCCCACAGTCCACAAAGACAAGCAAGCAGGGGAACTGGACGATGGATAACCTCCCCCCTAGGTTGTTCGTGTGTGTGTGTGTATGGAATGTATGTGTTGTCTCGCCTGTGAGAAGGATAGTGGGTGGCCCCTGTCCTAAGGTTGTTTCTGCCTTCTGCCAAATAAGTATTGGGCTAGACTCCAGCAACCCCACCCACCAAATGAGTAAATGTTTCTGTTCCACCGTAAATCAAGCAGCAGGTACATTCTGAAGCCTACTGAGCAGGTGTCCAGCTTCTTGTTTTGAGTTTTCTATGACATCTTTAATAGAGGCATTTAAGAAGAATTGGTAGGCACTTTAGAGTCCTAATGCAAGTTTTTTAAAACAGGATTTCAATTTATCATTTCAAAACGTGTCAGGAGGAGCAACCATGTCTCAAAAATGGATTGTATCATATTATTATTTATAAATTACTCATTATTTATTAATTAATTAATTAATTATACATATATATATCGTCGCTGTCCAAAGAAAAACAGGTATCTCCAAAATTGCAACTTTACAGGAGAACCCAAAAACCTCATTTGATTTGAATGGTAGTGAATATATATATACATATATATTTGCACATGTATATTAATAAGCAGTGAATAACACAGTATCATGACTTTGCTGGTTGTTCATACAACACAACACATACCAAAACACAGACAAAAAGATCCGTTTTTTCAATGTTGGTGAGGGAAAAGCCCCACTTACCCTCCATTGCAACCATCAAGGCCACCTGATGCAACATTGTGCCCCACTCTTCCTAAAAAGCAGATCGTTTTAGTAACACACCTTTGTCGTCTTGTTATATTAAAAAGTGTCACAGAATTGCTTTTATTTCCAGGAATAATTTTTAAAGGTGTTCTCTGACGTTATATATAGGTAAGGGTATGTCCCTCCACCCCCACCCCACCGCAACATCGGCAGGAACTGTGTGAGAATAGGACACCATTAGGAACCCCTACAGCTCCATGCCAGGACATATGGAGAATGTTGGGTTAGTAAAAACATGGTGGCCTGGATTGCCAACTGAGAGACAGACTTCTGTCTGTGTTAGCTCAATAAAAATATTGATCATATCAGTTCTAAATGTATCATCATTTATTGATCCTGTAGCCTTAATCTTCCTTCCAACAGCACGGCAAATCCCACACCTTCTTATGGGTTTGCAACTGTTTCTTGGATAGTGAGTGGAATATGGTTGGACGGTTTGCACCACCTGAAAATTTTTAGATTGTCGAAGGCACTGAATGTGTTTCTGAAAAACATCTGTACTTGAAATGTATATTCCACATAAAGAGACGGTTTGTACAACAGTGTGAGGACAGTCATATCACGTAGATATTTAATAAGTGGGAAAATAATCAGCATGAAAACAAGCAGCTATGACAGTGACCATTTACAAAAACAGTAATAAGAAATTTACAGGGGTTGGACAATGAAACTGGAACACACCTGTTCATTTTTAGTTTGTGGGAGGTCTCATGGCTAATTGCACCAGCCTGGTGGCCATCTGCATTAATTGCCAAATTGCACCAGTAAAGAGCAGAGTGTGAAGGTTCCAGTTAGCAGGGTGAATGGTATAAGCCTGACTGGGTCTTAGGTAACCCCGAACTCGGTCCCACCACGCTCCCTCTGCAAACGCGTTTTGGGTTGGCCCTTAGATGATGGCTATCTTACACTTTCCCTACACATGTGTAAATTGTCCTCCATATTCTGTGGGAAACGTTAAATTACGCCACTGTAATTCCAACACAAACATCATCCAATTCCATAAACACTTAAGTGGTAAATTTACTACAATATGCAGGGGGCCTCATTTAACGTTAGACTTGTGTCACAAAAAGTACAATGACCAGCGCTCTTATTTTCGGTCCATGACAAACCAGAAACTGTTTTACTTTTACTGTTATTCCTTAGATCAACACTGGTTTAAATAAAAACCTGGAATGAGAGATTACAATTGAAGATGAAAGTAATTGGTTACATCCTGAACCACTTTATACATCTTTTTATAGATTTGTGTATCCGCATCTCAGAGTTATGTCTGTGCATAATTCCCATTATAGGTGCACTGTATTCATATGAATGTTCTTTCATGAAGTTAATGACAAAATTCTAATTGTAACATGTAATTAGGTCGTGGTGGCAATGCCCCATTTCTTGGGCAGGACCATCATCCCACTCTAGTTTTTGTTGCAGATTGGTTTCCATTAGTGGGACTTCATTCAGTCAATTTATACATAGATACATATCTATAGATGACGGAGACGACAAAGTTGACAGCTTTTCCAGTTTCAGTTTCCAACAGTTTGAGTGAATGTTCCAATTGTGGCAGTTAAAACAGAAGTTATTAAGGATAGAAACAGTAACTAGTGGACCTAAAATCACTCATCAGAATCACTAAGATAGCTCAATACACCACGTATTCCTAACAGGTGCTGGCAAATGACATCTGACCATGCGCGCAGCGGACGTTATGACTAATGCTCTCTGCACTACTGTGTATTGTGTTTGTACTGTGAATCTTACCCTTGTGCTCTTTACGTCTTTACTGTACATAGCCATTGTATTTCCTATGTTTGGATTCTATACCTTTTTGTCAACACAGGGACTAGCAAAATTGGGAAATTTCAGTGTAAACCACTGTTTTACTCTGCATATAAGAACAATATCTTTGAATCTCGGCTCTTGTTTATACAGTTCTGTAAAATAAAATAGATACACTTGATGAATTATGGGATATTAATGGACGGGCTTTGATAAATTGTTATGGCATTTCTTCATAACTCTGACCGGTGTCACAGGATTCGCCACTTGGAAAAGAAGGTGGAGTGAGGAACATCCTATAAAGTCACAAAATGAAGCTGTTTTATAACCACTCTGTTCTATGGCCACACCCTCATGAAACTGACGCCATACTTTCCAGGCCTTGCGGTGATAAAAAAGCCACAATGAACTGGAAACCACATTCCTTTAATGCCTCCACAAGCTCGACGGCGTTGCCCTCAACCTCTAACAGGACAGCATTTATTATTGGTCCAATCAGGCAGTATTAATGCCATGCATGACATATACCATCTTGAGGATACCGCTCTTTGTCTTATTGTTTGTTACACGCTCTATTACTAAGCCATCCTCCAGTGAGCAACTGGGATAGGCTCCAGGGTTCCCTGTGACTTACAAGGTTATTTTTTTTTTTCTGAATAACGGCTTGTTCAGTAACCTTGTAAGTCACAGGGAACCCTGGTAACCTTCAGTAACCTTGTAAGTCACAGGGAACCCTGGTAACCTTCAGTAACCTTGTAAGTCACAGGGAACCCTGGTAACCTTCAGTAACCTTGTAAGTCACAGGGAACCCAGGGAACCCCTTGAGCAAGCCAGAGGCAACAGTGAAGAGAAAAAAAACTCCCTTGAGAAAGGAAGAAACACTCGGGAGGAACCAGGCTCAAGGGCGTGAACCCAAACCTTGTCAGAGTCGAACCCGGATATATTAGAGAGGAAAGACAGAACTAACATTAGGAAGAACATCTATTAGAATCCAGTTCTGATTAGGCCAGGGCAGGGAGTAACTTGCAAGATGGCAGCCGACCCATAGAAAGTACTTCATGATCAGATACAGAACGCTGGTCAGGCACAAATCCATGGACATTGTGGCAGAGATGGGTGACTCGAGTTCGAGTCGCGTTTCGATGTTACATATAAATCAGACTTTCAGATTTGACTTGTAACTCGTCTATATATGGACTCCCGACTCGGACTCGGTCCAAAATAAAACATACAGATGAACGTCACGTTTCTTTCCGTTACCATATCAGAGCACGGTTTACGTAAGTTACAGGAAAAATCATTCCTTTGTGTGTGTAGACTTTTATATCGTTGATTTGGGACACGCCCCACGGACACCGGACGATATCACAACGTCCGACTTCAGCCGCATGTGCGTGATATCAGTGAGCGGCGCCAAGTGTAAAAAACACAACGCTGTAGCATGCTTCGGCGGTGAGCGCCGTACGTGAGTAGCCATGGATTACAGGCAATTCAAAAATCATAGCATATAACAGAAGAGTGGATACGTGACAACGAGTGTGGCGAAACAAAATAAAGAAAACTGGATCCGGACCACATCAAACCTCATAAGGCATCTGCAACATAACACATCCCGGAATAGGGTTGTGCTAGCCCTAAGCTTAGCCGTTCTTAGCCATCATTCAAGCTATATACAACACACCGTAGTAACCCCTTCAGCTGGCTTGAAACAGGAATTGTTTGAGGCAGAGGTATGGTTGCGCTGGGTAACAAAAAGTGATATTGCTTCTGGTTTGTTTCTGTTTGAGAGGTGGTTTAGAGCATGTCATTTCTTGTGACGTAAAATATTGTAAGGACAAGAGGTTGGCATTTAAACAAAACAAAATACATTTGTGTTGTTTTGCACGCGCAAAAGTTAATATGTGTATGTTTTTCTAAAATCCTACGCTCCTATGCTACAGTTGACCTAATGTATGCCTTTGTGTAAATTGACTTAAGACGTCCTGACTTGGATCTCTAGTAGTCTAAAGACTCGTGACTTGACTTGGACTTGTATTTTGTGGACTTGGGGCTTATCTCTTTGGCATTGTGAAGTGATGCATTCCCACTTTTACAGTCTTGCCACATTTTTGGGAGTTTGTTTCTTTTCCCCCAAGTCATTAAAACCGGTTATTGGGCAAATTTAAAACCAGTTCCTACTATTTTACAAACCTGGATGTAGTCTGCTTGATCTGCCTTGTGGTTGCCTCAGTCAGGAAGAACATAACCTAGGCATCTTTAACCTTTCACTATTCTAAATTAAAACATGAATGTAGTATGTACCTCCATAAAATAACATTACTACATATTCATTAAGCAATAGAAAATTAACATTTATCATTAATAACATCACAGCTATGATTTGCTATCAGCCATGATGAGTACCGGAGATCATCGCAAGCCATGATGTCATTTGCAGTAATCTGTGAACAATTGTTTCATACAACTGTTCTGCAAAATCAAAAACCAAAAAGTAAAGCAAAGGAGCGCCCACAGTGTTTAATGAAAACAGCTTTAATAGTGGCAATCCAGTTGTTTTGGCGTTACTGATAAAGCTTTTAAGTATTGCTTAATTAACGTGAATCCAGTTGATGTGTTCCAAGTCAGTCTAAGCTAAAAAAATGCACAAATTTCCAGCTACTTAGTTGTTTTCTGCTTTTATCAGCTGGCAACGGAAAAGGCTTGCATAGGATCGACAAGAGGATTAGGCATTTGATGTAGACCTGGTGTCATAGACTTCTTCAGAATCTTGATCAAACATAATCATGTGATCTACTTAGCATTGTTTGTGATTAGCTTTAGATAAAAGAAAATACTAAAAATATACAAAGATACAAATATATAAATTCTAAAACAATATGAAATTAAAAGCATGTGCTGGTGGGAATATGGCAATTCCTTACTTAGTTACAGCTTACCTTCATCTCTGGGATAGTCCATGACATGTCCCTATGACATCATGCAAGACTCAAACGAACTAGTATCTGTGGTGATGAGAGAGATGTAGTAGATGTTCTCTGAAATTGTTAAGGCAGGTGTGTGTGTCTTTTTTAGTAAGCATGAATGAATGAGGTTTCACTGTGCTTTCCCGACCGTAGCCCGGGGTGTAACTCTATCCATTTTTTTGCTCAGTGCGTCCATGGCCATTCTCATGCAGCAGGCACAAAAGAACAAGAAAATACATGAAATTACTTAAATAATAAAACAAAAAAATCTTATTTTTATTGAACTTAGGAAAGCACTATAACACTAATCAATATTTATGCAAGTTTAGGGTGATTTGAAAGACTTCTCGATGGAAATGTGTAATTGCACGCTCCGAGTGTGCGTAAAAAATCAAAAAGCATTTTCTGTCATTGGACACAGCAAGTAAGTTAATAACGTACAAGACATAAAGAAGCGTATTATATGGTCTGAAAAAATAAAACCCCCATTTGGGTACACGCCCCAATTCCATAATTAAAACACATCATATTAATGAAGATCTAAAATAATGATGACGATGATGAAAGCATCAGGTCACCAGGCACAGGGCAACGACTGTATACTGACCAATACTGCGCTTTACTATCTTAGCATGATATTACTTTACCTTCGAAAACCTAAGTTCTCATCTTCTCTGGCTTCTTCGTCCTTGGCCCAAAACCACACGCCGCTCCTGAAGCAGGACTGAGAATCTTCTCCAAGGGGTATAATATAAAAAAATTCTTGGGATTTTCCAGAACACAATACATAAATGTTCTTTCTCTCTTTTCTTATTTTCTCTCTTTCTTTTCCTTCTCTCCAGCTCTCCCGTTATCAGTTATGTAACAGGAAATGGGAGGCTCGTCTCGGGTCTTTGCGTGACGTCTGAAAATAGAGTAATGTGATTGTTTGTTATGGGAACTCTGACTAGGAGATATTTCGAGGGTAGTGAAAATGATTTGTGAAAACTTATTTAGTAGTGAAATGAAACTTACTTCCACTGTTGATTAAAGGGAACGTTGTCTACTATCAGTAACTGGGCTTGCTAGGTGAGTTTTCCAGCCGAGCTTGAAGTCTTCATTCTCCTCTGGATATCTGCTGCCTGCCTCAACTTTGAATGAATAGGTTCCCTGCAAAAACACTCACACTCAGTAGGTGTTCATCATACAGCAGTTTGACGAGTTCTTAAAGTTTCCCATCAAACCTGGTCATAATCTGTTAGGTTAAACACAGTGTGGGCCTATAATGAGGCCTAGAGGTTCATCATGATGAGGAGACCTGAATCACAGAAAGTCCAAAATCAGGATTTCTAAAATGTGACGTCACAGTCAACTGTCGAAGCTTTTACACCATGCACCTTTAAGATAAAACCTTTTTTCATGTCTGTTGTTTCTTTCCCTCAGACTGACCAACCTTTTTACCTGTTTTTTAGGTATAGGACCAGAAACTCAGCTGAGCTGTTTATCATGTCAATATCATTTACTTGCTTTCCTGATTTTTAGAAGTGACAATATTTCTGCTGTAGATCGCGCACCGAAAAAACTCTTGTTTGTTTGCAGCTGAGAGAGGAACCAGAAGTGAAAGCTTCTAGGTCAGGTTCCGTCACGTACTGACGAGGAAGCTGCAATTGTTGCTTTGAACAAATGTTTGTTTTATGTCAGCTTCTTTGTCACAATGTCTTTTACCGTCAGCAGACAAACAAAAGCTTCTGAGACATAGAATCTCAAACTTGCAGTGTTTGCGTTGAAAGGCTTTCAGTCTGTTTAAAGCATTAATTATTCAAAGATTCGGTAACTTTTCACATTTCTATTGACGCTTTAAGCAAGCAAATCTGTTAATATGTTACAAATTCAGACTTAACAATAAACTGGATATACAATCACAGGTCACAAGAACCAGCACATTTACACAGATCTGCCTTCTTAGCCTTTCCACCCTTACTGAAGTTATAAAGACTCTTTCAGCTCTTATGCTTTTTTTAATGGTGTACAATTCAAAGCAGCCAATCAGAACAAAGCTTATTTACATATATCATTTAATTAGATTAAATGCACTAAAGCAGCCAGTTTGACAGACAGACAGACAGATAGATAGATAGATAGATAGATAGATAGATAGATAGATAGATAGATAGATAGATAGATAGATAGATAGCACCACATTTGTGAGAAGATACTAAATGTTACATACCTGAGGAAAGAAAAAGCTTAATATGCCTCCCATGTTTGTGAATAATCTCTTTCTGCCAAGAGTCCTGCCGCCTCAGCCTCGACAATAAAGACAATGTGGCTGGCTGAGGCATTTATATACGTATGGCAGGTCTCTTTCACTTTCTCTTGGGTTTCCCCTATCTTCTCCACTCTTACGTTTGCAACCACCTCTTTACTTTTTATGTTTACACCACATGGTCACACATAATTTACAGCTGGAGGTGAAGTTAACAGATCTCCATAGATTGCAGAGTGTGCTGGAATGTGGCTTGATGACAATGAGAATCACAAGGGGGGAATCACCGATCTTATTGGGGAAAGTTGGTTATTTCCCACACTGATTCATCAGGCCTTCAATTTGTAGTCAGTAATTGTCATGTTTGGCCACGGAGGAGGCTAGGTGTACCTGTAAACTTGACCTATTTAGGAGCAGAAACACACACACAAAGTAGTATAGTGGTGTTATGTGCTATGTACTGTTTCGGACAACAAATAGGATAAAGTCTTTCAACCAATGTTGGACCTTCCTAGCCATGTGACACCTAATCCCTAGGATTCCTAAACAATGTAAGTAATAAAATTCATTATATTAAATCATCTCTGTTCTGACTGACAGCCCTGTATTGGGTCTCAATCAAACATAAGCCCAGGCTAAAACACTCCATATTCTTGGAGTGAGGGGCCAGAGGAAAACAGACTTACTTTAATGATGGAGTTTACACGTAACACGACACAAACACTGAAATCAAAATGAGCCTGTTTTGCAGAAGTTTCTATATATGGGCTGTACCGGGGAGTAAAAGTAACATAACTGAAATCTGAGATCTTATTCTGCTAAATGGAATTCAATGGAAACTTGATCAGAGTGAGACTGACCTCCAAACAGCTGATCCTACTGAAACTGCTGGTGCAACATTAATTGGAGTGGTGGCAAGCTTGAGTACAGAATGATGAACTGATTGGATCTTGTGTCTTGGTTACGCTTTAATATCTTTATAATCCAAACCTTTTTTTATGTTACATTACGAATTCATTTGAATTAATTAATTTGTTAATGAGCTTAGAGCCTCCTGAAACTGTAATATATGGGCCACATGCCTTAGCATAATCAGTCCTAGCATAACTCTGCTCTTTGTTCTGATATGGCTAGCACCTGAAACTGTGCTGTGTATAAGGTGCTACCTGCCCTGAAATAGTTTTTGTTCTGCTCCCTATTATCTGTGAGTTATTGTTCTACACAAATTGAGGTAATGTAAGTCATTTCAATTAAAATAGCTAAAAGTATCTTTAAAGTAATATTTTGTGAATGTGTCTTTAGGGCTGCAACAACTTCATCAGACTCTGTCTGCAACAGCTAGAACCCCAAATAACGAGCATATATCCATTAGCTAGCTTAATAAGGTCAAGGCATGCTGGTCCACCTCTCAGAAGACCCATCCTACTGTCTTGCACTCAAAATCTAACCCATTTCAATCTCCTACCAACAGATTTTAGGTGGTTGGTGTACCGGATAATACCGCTATCCGCCAAGGAACCACCACTACATGTGGTAGACCATGGTTCAAGTCCTGGTCTCTGTGGCTATACTGTGTTACATCAATAAGAGTCCTTGTGCACGACTCCTAACAATACAATAGCCCACCTGTAACATGATTAACCTTGTTCTGGATAAGAGCGTCAGCTAAATTTTAAATGCTCATAGCTTTTAATTTAAGAAATTAAGTCAAATGTTAAACAACTACGGCTTAGTATCTCATAATTATGATTTATCATTTAAAATTATGACTTATCATCTCCTAATTATGACTTATTATCTCATAATTATGACTTATTATCTCATAATTATGACTTACGTTAAACACAAAGCTGGCCCGTATGCAGCGCCTAAGGGGGCGTGGTTAAAAAAATAGTTAATGACATTGCGTTCCCTCGCAAATGATTTGCATTCGCTTGCTCAAGATCAGAGGTACGGTGGCGTATTGCTGCCACGCACAGTATGAAATAAATCCCTCCGGATTTACTACCTGAGTTTAACCAGTTCGCCAATGCACATCATTAAACGTCTTGTTTGTTTATTAATTGTTTGTTTGTGCTTGTTTTTATAGTGTTTATTCCTATTTTGCCGGTTATGTATTGAGAACTCAGTATAAGATATGGTATATAACATTGTTCATATCTTTAAAATAGGTGGTGTAGCTAGCCAGCTAACCAGTGTTAGCATAACCGTTGCTTAGTTATGTTGACCCACTACGGGGGAAGCTAGCGCTTCACTGGGATTAGCTCAGCGATTGCCGGGTGGCCTGCTGGTGGTGAGTATTAGACAAAATGCCATTTTTCATCACCCAATTTTCACCCAGAGTCTAATTTATTCACTCTTCTTGTATGTCCTCCTTTCGTTGTGTTTCATTAGTAAGTGTAGTAAACTTTGGGGCCTGTTTGGCCAAGTAGCGCTGGGGGATCAGGGTTGCCAGGTTGATTCTACCCCTGATGTGTGTTCACTCGACCCACGGGTTTGTATGTCCAGTATCTGCTGAACATCCAGTGGTGAGAAGAGTCGTTAGGCGCTGTTTTGGTAAAGCAGGTTTCGCACCGCTAGCTTGTTAAGCAGTGGTGTTATTTTAGGCTAAATGTCTTGAGAAGTTCTGGGAGCTCGGTTTATTACAGCTGAGCCGCGCTAAATCAGTGCTAAAGCCAGAATCTCAAACTACTGT
This sequence comes from Prochilodus magdalenae, assembly GCA_024036415.1. Classification (NCBI taxonomy): domain Eukaryota; kingdom Metazoa; phylum Chordata; class Actinopteri; order Characiformes; family Prochilodontidae; genus Prochilodus; species Prochilodus magdalenae. The sequence continues at coordinate 627,431 of JAMWET010004884.1, read as the reverse complement.
AGACTGCAGTTCTCCCTAGTGGCTATCTTACATCGACCGACTATTGGAAGCACAGTAGTGGAAGTTGCGTGCCATTAGGAGTACAATCGGTGGTTCATTTTATTTGTTTGAAATACAAATTTGTGTAGCTTTATATTGTCCATGTGATGTAATGCACGTTTCTGATCACAAGATCTACATCTAATCTTATTTCCCTGTATTATTAACTTGGGAATGGTTTGGTAAATGATACGAAGTAGTTTAGTTTCACATTTTACTGGCGCTTGTCTTTGTTCAGTCCTTTTTCTGTGAGGTCCAATTTAGAGTATCGCTAGTTGTACACGTACAATCACAAAAGTGCCAGCGTCCCTGGGTGGGCTCGAACCACCAACCTTTCGGTTAACAGCCGAACGCGCTAACCGATTGCGCCACAGAGACGATGTCTTGCACGTGATGTGTTGGATATGTGATGCTAAAATAATTTTTAATAAAAATTATTTTTTTTTTTAAATAAAAAAGATTAATTTTAAGAGTTATATATTGCACACAATATAAATAAAAGTGTTTATGAACCACGTGATAAACGTGAACTTGTACTGTACAGGAAAAGAGCCACCGTCCCTGGGTGGGCTCGAACCACCAACCTTTCGGTTAACAGCCGAACGCGCTAACCGATTGCGCCACAGAGACAGAGCTGGTTTAGGAGTTTGTGAGAAGGCTACTTTAAGGGGCATGCACTATCAACTGAGTAAGGAACTGATGAGTTTGGGAGGGGAATAAAACATTACGTCGGATTTGTAAAGCTGTAGTTGGAGCCAGTTGTATATGTGCACAAATGTGTTTTATTTTTTAAGATAGAGATTACACTGTATAAACTGAATTTTTCATCCATTTTTGTGAAGGCTATATCAGACCGTTAGCAACAGCAGCGAACTGATAAGCACTTACATACCAAAGACCATATTCTAATTTTATCAAATGTATGTTTGCACACTGATGTGCATTGTAGGTTGGCCTTCAATTTCATGAGACCATGTTTTAGCGCCTCGTCCACCAGCCCGGCTAGCTCAGTCGGTAGAGCATGAGACTCTTAATCTCAGGGTCGTGGGTTCGAGCCCCACGTTGGGCGCACACTTTTTCTTCTTTGGAAAGACATATTTAAATTCCAAAAGGCAACATTCAAGGATTCAAGGAGACTTTATTGTCATTCGCATCACATGTGGTACATGGGGTGGAACGAAATTGTGGTACCCAAGGACCCAGTTTTACCCAGACAGCAGTATTTAAATAAATAAAATAAACATAAATATATAAAAATATATGTAAAAATGAAAATAAAAATAAGCAGGAATAGAGAAGGTAGCAGCAGAGTGTAATAAAGTGACTAGTGTTGCTAAAGTGTCTGTGCAGTGGTTCCACTAAGTGGCGTTTAAAAGTCTTACAGCTTCCGGAATGAAGCTGTTCCTCAGTCTGTTCGTTCTACACTTAATGCTCCGCAGCCTCCTGCCTGAGGGGAGCGGGACAAAAAGTGAGTGTGCTGGGTGAGTGGGGTCCTTCATGATGCAGGTGGCCCTCTTCCTGCATCTGGAGGTGTAGATGTCCGTGGTGGTGGGGAGGCTGACTCCGACAGACCTCTGTGCAGCCTTCACCACCCTCTGCAGAGCTTTCCTGTCTGCAGCAGAGCAGCTTCCGTGCCACACGTTGATGCTGGAGCATAGAACGCTCTCCACCACACATCTGTAGAAGGAGGTGAGGACCGAGCTCCCGAGCCCAGCTCGCCTCAACCGCCTGAGGAAGTAGAGCCGCTGGTGTGCCTTCCTGACCAGGCTGGAAGTGTTGTTGCTCCAGGTGAGGTTGTTGCTCAGGTGAACACCCAAGTACCTGTAGCTGGAGACCACTTCCACCGCAGACCCTCCGACATGCAGGGGGAGGTGGGCATGTCTGCCCCTTCTGAAGTCCACAATCATCTCCTTCGTCTTCTTTATGTTGATGCAGAGGTTGTTCTTTCTGCACCAACCCTCCAGGTGTTCTACCTCCTGCCTGTAGCCGGACTCGTCACTGTTTGTGATGCATCCGACCACTGCCGTGTCATCCGCAAACTTCACAATATGACAGCCTGAGTGGATGGGTGAGCAGTCATATGTGAACATGGCCAGTAATCTTGAGCCAAACACGTTCAAGAACCAAATACTTGTTCCTAGAAAGTGTAAAACTCTTGTCTTTTACATATATATATATATAGATATATATATATATATATATATATATATATATATATATATATATATATATATATATATATATATATATATAGCCTGTATAGTCTGCAGACTGAGAAGATACTGGTGTCCTGTTGAGCTTTACAGGTTAATTATAGCCTCTCTGTTACCTGGTAAATTTATCACTAAATATATAAAATAGCCCTACATGTAACATCCCCCTTTTTAATATCACCCTCCCTTCCTTCTGCGATAGAAGGGTAGGAGAACACAATCGTGATGGTATGCTCCATTGTTTTTGATAGATAGTCGATAGTTTCTAATGGATCAAAAAACCCTGCATCCACTCCAGCCATTTGTGGATAAGATTACACACCCCTGGTCCAGATCACAGGTGAATCCAGTTTCAATTTATATTGTACCTGTGCACAGTGAGTTATTGCAAAGAACATAAGTAAGATAAGATTGTGAACTTTGCTGATAAATATGCTGTCCGCCGATGCACGATATGTAACAGACAAATTGGACATTTCATCCCCTGTCTCAAAAACGCTCAACATTTTTCCTATTTATGATCATTATCACAGTATTATCACAGAAAGTTGACAGTGAACAAATCATATGGGTCACTCAGGTTTTCGTGCCTCCTGTTTGTCACTGAAGAAACCTTAACATATTGAATGGCAGTATCATGCCACCCAGTGGACTGCAGTGGTAATAGAAACCAGGCGGTCGGAATGTTTTGTGTCTCTAAAATCTCCCTTACAGATCATTACACGAATACACGTCCAATACGCTGCTTGATGTCCTGGACATGGTTTTACACGTCCTTCGTAAGCCGCAGGATGAAGGGATAAATATGCCCACTGTTATCTTGTTCTACATATTTTGATGACTTAGTCAACATCGACAACATCAACAAGAAAGACACGAAGTATCTTTACATGTGGAAATTATAACTGTTTTTTCTCAAAGGTGTGTCGGTGGTGTCCTTTTCCTTCAAGTACACTTCTAAGAGGGTCGCAGAGCAGCTCAGTCTCTGTGGCGCAATCGGTTAGCGCGTTCGGCTGTTAACCGAAAGGTTGGTGGTTCGAGCCCACCCAGGGACGGGCGAGTCTTTTCTTATTCAGGGTTTTATTTTGACTATACCCTGTCAAACTAAAGTAACTTCATTTTAGAGCGATAACACATCTTTTGTTTAGTTTTTTCTCCCCTGAATGTTGCCAGTGTTTATCACATATCATTTCTACTACTGGAAGTATTGTCTTCTTCATAAACCCTGTCTTACAGTTTAGTTTCATAAAAGATAGATACATACATACAAACTTTATTCATCTCGATGAAATTTAGCAAAAAAATCTAGATCTTGAGAATCTGATCTGATTACGTGTCACATAGCCGCCTAACTGAGGGGCCTTGATCTGCATAGGATAAAGGATTATAAAATAAAGGATTATCTTATTTTAGATCAAATGAGTTTAAAATGAGCTCAGATTGAGCCTCCAGCCTTCTTGGTATTTTTATTGATGAAACGGTAAAACAAACCCAGACCTAGAATTGCCCAACATGTAAACTGTTTTTCCAGTTTGAGTAATATGTTGAATGTTAATGTGTTACTTTTTACTTTTTTTATTACGAAACGCAGATATTAATTAATATTAAAACAGATAAAAAGATAAACTGGGTCCAGGTGTCATGATGGCACTAAATTTAATATACATTGATGTGAGCGTGCATCAGCCCGGCTAGCTCAGTCGGTAGAGCATGAGACTCTTAATCTCAGGGTCGTGGGTTCGAGCCCCACGTTGGGCGCACACTTTTACTCTTTTATGGGTGCGTTAAAGATGGATTCCAGTTCCAAAACGGCAACAGTGTCTTATTAGATACATATTTGTTCTATATCTTTACCATTTCTTCTCTCTGACAAAAAACATGATTGGGAAATAGAATAAAGTTGGTTATCTGTACACACTTAGAAAACAGGTTAACTTTTTGGAACGAAGTCGCCGATGTAATGTGCTCTTTGTTCTGCTGCTAGCCCCCTCCCGCCCTTGTATCGACCCTACGCACACTATAGGGGAAGGGGTTGGGCTGATTTGGCCTGAAATTCCATAGTCTGAGACCTTTGTGCAGTTCTGTCTCTGTGGCGCAATCGGTTAGCGCGTTCGGCTGTTAACCGAAAGGTTGGTGGTTCGAGCCCACCCAGGGACGGAGTGCGCTTTTAGTTTCATAAATCTATATAGTGTATAGGTTCATTTCTCTTTTATAATGTATCTGTGAGGGGCTGTCTACAATTCAGAGGCAAACAGTTTAAAAGTTAAATACCCCCAGAGGATGATGGATGCAAACTATGTTGTTTTGAATAATGGTTTAAGCAAAAGAGAGCAGTACCGCAGCACTTTTCTTATTCTCTGTACATTCTGGCTGGGCACTGGCCCCTAGTGCACTTGTTGGTGTTTAAAACACTGACTAGGCTTATTAGGAACACAAGTGGGCTAAAAGGCACCCATAGTATCCTTTAACCTGTCACATGTAATCCCCTTTTAACCCACTAGTATTTTTTCTTTTTTTTAACAATCAAATAAAGCTTACTAAAACTGTACCTGACTAATTTTGTTAGTCATGCTGGGATTGGGAGTTTTTTTTGTTTTTTTTTAACTATTTGCTTATCCAGCCATCAGTGATTTTGACCACATTAAAATAGCCAAGAGAGTCATGAGAACATTTAAAATTTAAAAATCTAACTTTACTCTTCCTTATCCATTCTTCTGTAGAACTTGTGTGCTTAAGGGTCATCATCTTGGTGCATGACCCACATTCTCCTTTAATTCAGTTTGCGGACAGATGTCCTAATGTTTTCTTTTATAACTTGTTCCAACAATGATGGCAAGCTGTTCTGCTCCAGAGGCAAAGCTGGGCCAAACCATAATACTGCCATCACAATGTTCAGATAGAATAAGGTTATTTTACTTGAATGCTGTGTTTTCCTTTTTCTAGAAATAACACATCTCACAAGTCCTATTTTGGTCTCATGTATCCACACATCCCCCTCCCCCAAGTATCCTTCTGGCTTCTCCCCCCAATTTTTTTTTTTCGGAGAGCCATGCACACCATTGCTATTCTGTGGTCTTCTGATGGTGGCCTCATGAGCATTACCATTAAACACTATATGTAACGTCTGTAGTTGTTTAGAAGTTACCCCGGTTTCCAGTTTGACCATGCAAACTATTGCGTGTCTTGATCTTGGGAGTGGTGTTTGTTGGTCAACCGTGCTTGGGGAGGGGAATAATGTTATCAATGTAATAATGTTAATACATGTATATATGACCAAAGATAATACCAATTAACCAATTAGGTTAATGGGGTTCTCTTCATCTACCTTTGGGAATTTGATCATGTTTTATGCAGAAACATAAATTCTGGAGGGTTTACAGACTTAAGCACCACTGTATCACTTTATTGTATAGACATGACTTTGTTTAGATATCGATGGGCTTCTTCGGGGCTTTCCCTTCTAAGACCTTATGTTGTATCCATCATCTTTAAACTGTAGACGAGTTCAGGAGTCTGCTCAAGACATTAGCAAAGCATATTTGTCAGACTAACATGAATACTGCTAAAATCTTAAAAAAAATACTGGTAAAATCTAAATGCTGAACAACAAACAAACAGTTCTGTGTAAAATATGTAAAAGTCTCTGTTTGGAATATGTATTGAATGGCACAATTAAGCCTCCTAGTGGCCTGCAGCAGTCATGATAAAGGGGTACAGAAAGTACGCAGTCATTCGGTTCTTAAAGTGAATCAAGTTGGTCTATTTATTTATTTAAATCTATTTTAAAGATACATGTACAGTACAGAGTTTTCAACATTGCGGGATAATAGGTCACACAGGAGAATAATAAACGGACCCAAGTATTTTCATTAGTCCTCGTGCTAATTTTAAACTAGCTACACATACTCGCGCCCTCGCGGTCTACTGCTCGGCGCCTTCACAAAAGCCCTAATCCGTTTGTGTGAGGGGAACAGCCTGTGTAGGTCTGTACCACAAATGGAAACATCCACAAAACTACACTCAAAGCTGCTGCATACACATGCATCTTCAGTTTGACTTATTAATATTTGAAGCTGTCTGAAATGTTGCACTTTTTTGGGGTTGTGGGGTGAACGACCTTATGTGCAAAAGAAACACACATTAATGGCTGTTCTGTTTAACAAGTTCATCGTGCAGCTCCGTCTCCGCGGCTGTTGCACTGCTGTTTCCGTCTGTAGCTTTGGCCAGTTTTGGCCGATTGTCCAGAGCCAGCTGCATGGCCCAGATGCTGAGAGGTCTCATGTAGGCCAGAGAGCGATAGATTCCTTTCTCACAGTATGCCTCAGGAGTCTGAAAAGCCATTCCTGTCCGTTCCCACACTGTCCGGTAGCAACCCTCAGCAGTGTGTAGGCCCTCCTCCAGCATGCCCTAAGGGACAGAATAAGAAAGACAACCAGGTATATAGAAGCATTTCTAAAACACCAATGAAAGAAGGGTAACGTTAGACAGACCTTCAGATTATCTGGAAAATAATTGTAAGTGTGTAATCATTAAGAAAAAAAAAATTAATGTAAATATTTTGTATTTAATATTAACTCTCAGTTAAATCAGTCGGTTTTGGTGTTGGATCAGTCTTGAATATCTGAGTCGGCTTCAGACTAGAGAGTGAGCTAACACTACAGCTCCACAAGGGTAGATGCTGCCTTGTGGGCTTGTACCTGTCCACATGTTAGTTTGTTCGTTGTGGAGGTGGAGAGGAAAGGAAATTTTAATTTTCTAGTTTTAATTCTAGCTGGAGTAATGGCATCTAAAGTAGATACTTCGTCACACAAAGTCACAGAATGGCAAGTTACACAGAATGGCAAGTGCCCATCGCGGGGCCAGTATCTTACTGCTTAGTTCCCTGAGAGCTGCAATAACAAACATCTTTAGTTTGTTATGTAAAATAACACTCTGAGACGGTTGGGTCCTGTGGTGCTGTTTGCTGTGAACGAATAGTAAGAATTATTTATTTACACATAGAAATGACTGAAACCGTGAGTATAATCTGTGAGTCCATATGCCTGTGAGACACCAGCCCCGGTTTCAATACCGTAATTAAAAATCAATAGTTGGGAAGGTTTGGACATTGCTAGATTGGGAACATGGTGGTGTTAAGGCTGAGGCAAGTGATGTGAGGCTGCACCCATTAAAAATAAAGCATTCTCTGTGGTGTTGGCGGACGGGCTGAGGCTGCCGGAGCGTGCATTTATAATATTCAAATATTATAAACATTACATATGATATATTTAGATATTCAACTATGCAGTATCCAAACTGCAAAGGCTGAAGTTAATTATAGACTATTTTATCAAAATTGTGTCTTTTATGGAAAATGTGACCATAATATCAGAGCTTGTAAACTGTAGATGAATTAGACCAATCAGAGGCAGACTAACAACTATATGCTGCGACACTGCAACCAGCTGAGGAGAAGGGATGGTCTTTTCCATAATTTGGATTTATAAAACACAGTTGCCAGGCTGACTGGAAAAATCGCAGTTAGATATAATCTCCAAATTGTCACGGCCCCTACCTGTATATTCTTCACGCAAATAGTGACTGCCATTTCTAAATAACAGAACTGGAATTCAAATACTTGAGTATCTGGGCATGCCCCTAGTCCCAACATTTAACGTCTAGAAACATTAGTCACTGTTAATCTCCACACTTACCTCATGAATCATTGTAGCTGCCAATCCATAGACTACACCAACCCAGACTTCATCTGATTGGACACTAGAGCGATCAGGCACTCCCTCTGGCCTCATTCCATTTACAGCACCCATCTGACCCCCGCCAAAGCTCATCACGTTAAGATCAAACACAGATTTAAGAGCACTGCAGATCTTCTCCTTAGGAAAAGGCTGAGGAAACAAACCAGTCTGCATGTCACTGCACACATTACTGATCCACACATCTGTGGTATGAAATTAAGATACAACATGTTCGGTAAACTGGTAACCCTTAATGCTTATCTTAACCTTTAATCAAGGCTGTTAAAAAAAACCGGAAATTACAAAAATAATTCTAAAACAAACCTGGAACCCATCATTTGTTAATCCAGATGCCCTCAGGAACCAATGGCCAGCACATTGGTCAGACATGATGCTGTTAGACAGGTGTCGCCCACTGCTATCGTAATTGTAGTACTTCCCTGTGGAAGAGAGAGGGACAGGTCTTGGGCACTGATAATTTGGTGATAAAAATTTTTTGATAAATAAACTACTGATCTCTCCATACTCACCATTCCACAGAAGCTTATCAAAGGCGGTGCTACCTCGCTCCAAGATTCCTTGATATCGCTTATATACAGAATCACTCTTCAGGAGTTCTGCCATTTTACACATTACACACACAGAAGCGACCCAAAGACCCCCACAGTATGCACTGAAAGACACACCAATAAAGATAATGGTCACATTTAAATAATGAGGCATCTCATCATACTGACATAAATTTAGAACATTCTAAATCAGGTTGTTCATCAGATCTGCTGGAATTACACCTCTGAAATTATGTGTAACATGTACTCATTTTACAACTAACCTGGGTCCTGTCACAATCCATCCATCATATGTCTGGTCAGCATATCCAGAGTTCTCTATCAGTCCATCCCCATCCTTATCAAACTTCATTTCAGCCTCCATAACCGCCTAGAAATACCAACAGATGTCCAGGGTGCTCAGTGACACATGGAACTTATCTATTCTGTGTGTTATTTTCTTCTTCTGATAATTGTGTAATAAAACTGTAAAGTAATTAATTAATTAAATAACATCCTGTCAACAAACCTGTCTAGATGACACAGCACTCTAAAGCTCACCTGACATATGGGCCACATATCCTGCAGGTACTGTTTGTCTTGAGTCAAGTAGTAGTCACGGTAAACCTGTAGAACAAACTTCAGGTTCAGGTCTTTCCAGTCAGCCGTGTCGTGAATCTGGTAAGCGTTGACACGCACCCAGGGCTCATCATCTAATGAAGGAGACAAATATGATACCAGGGACCGTCAGAAACAAGCAGCCTCATTAACCAAATACCAGACAAGAAAACAAGCTACACTTTCAGAAATAGATATTTACAGGGAAGGCAGTGGAATTTAGTGCTACATCTGATGGGCCCCGTCATGTGTGTGTGTGTCTCTGTAGCTTGTTGTCTAAATATTTCCAGTGAAGTCCAGAGCCAAGTTTCCTCAAAACAGTAAAACAATTTTTTGGCCTTTCTTTGTTGTTGCGTGAATTCAGTCCTGTTTCCTTGGTGATTTACATTTGTGACTGTCAAATTTCTGTCCTGATTTGGGTCATGCAAATGGTCCACATGCGGTAAGAACAACAATACCATATGTACAAATGATCAGCACAACTTCACATAACAAGGTTTCCTCTGAAAAGCTTGACAGAGGTTCATTAAAGCATCAGAAAGACACAACAGACCCAAAGTCCAGTTTATTTGACAAGTGTAATCACTTCATACCATACCATGCCTGGGAATGGCATGCTAAACCATGCCCTGGCCTGCTTGCATTTAGTGTAATCACTAACCATGGCCAAGCACGAAACTAGAACATGTAAATGCTGCAGCTATCCCATTAAACAAACAGGGCAGAAAAGGGTTTCTCTATGGCATCAGAATGTAAATCATGTAAAGCGGAACCTGAAAAACAGTAAATAGGAAGCAAACTTCAGCTTCATACAAGATCAATCAATCATGCTTTGGGCACAGAACAAGGGCACAGTGAGATTACGCACTGAAAGATGTCATCGTGTTGGCATATGTATGTTGGGGTAAAAATAATCTATTGGAAATATTTGTCATGGAGTAAAGGTTTGAACTACTAGAGATTACCATGAAATCCAGTTGATTCATGCATTATAACTTTGCTTTCTGAAATGTTGTGTTTAAACACATGTGAAGGCATGATACATGCACTACACACTACACTTACATATTCCAAGAGAAATCTGAACGGGTTCAACATTCTTGTTTCGTTTTGTTGACATATTAGAATTGCAGGTTTTCACAGAGCACACTTCATCACCTGCTTTAGCTTCTTGCAAGTGACAATAGCTGTTGTTTTTTTTAGAGAAAAACAAGAAAATAAAATGTGCCTGCTGTGTCCCGGCTAGCACATGCCTGCTTCATCTTAAAGACAAGGGAAGCCAGCAAGCACACCCTTTCTGCCAGCTGCTAACACTTAAAGAACACGAACGACCAACTCGGCCTCAATACACTGGATAGCACTGTGCTGAGCGAGGGGACAGAAGGGCCATGTTACCCACCCAGAGAGAGCAATGCCAATCATTTCCTCTTGAACTTCTGGCAATGCATGTTTGTGGGACCTACAGTTGAGTTTAATTAACACAATCCTATGAGGAAATGTGCACGAGAGCTTTTACTGACCTGGGTCTCCAATGTCATGAGGTACTACATTCTGGGTCTTCACTGGAGAGCAGTGACCAGTCATTAGATTCATTCTTTCTGTCGGGTCTTGCTGTACCACACTGCCAGCTAAAGGAAAAAGTGAGAAGAATATGGTAATAATAATAATCACACAAAACAAGAGAGGTGAAACGGGATGGGGTTATAGAGTCGTAGAGAATATGTACTATTCTTTTGGTGTTTCTTTATATATTCACAAAGTTCAGCAAAAGAATCTCCTTACCAATGTCGTACTGTAGGCTTAATGCCAGTTTGGGCCAGAGCATGATGAGTGCAAAGGAAGCATAAAAGTGCACATCATATGTGTTATACATCCTGTACTCCTGACCTGGGAACAGAGGGCAGTATATTAAAGATGAAAATTAAAGAGTAACACTTAATTTTACTGACATGAGGTCAGGCAGCAATGTTCACATCCATTTCCGATAAAATGTCTTAGTATTCAAGAAAACAACATGGCACTTTAATGACCTGTTATGGCAAGAAGGTCATTAGCATAATTGTAGAATGCATGGCCATAACCACACAGGCTCAACAATTTATCACAGATCAGGATTTACTGCACTAGCTCAACTCGCCCCTGTCAAGAAACAGCTGTCTGCCGTCAAATGCGCCACATGTACATGACTTTTCCAGAGTTGCATGTGGGAACACCAGTCAATGGCACACCAATGCAAGCAATGGCTTGCCTTTCCTACGGCGTATAAAAAGCATTTGTGCTGTTGGATATAAATACCAGTGGTATGTTCAGACCTCATCTGGCATGAAAGGTACCTGCCCTGGACTGCAGCAATGGTGCCAAATATATTATTGGCAACACCAATATTCTGAAGAAAATACTGAGAATAGCAGACACTCACCCTCTAAATAAGCAAAGCGGCCATACTCTTTGACGATAGAAGGCTGAGCTGGAAGACCACCTTCTTCTGAGCGGAGCCCACCACTGACATCACAGTCCTCAGGAAGCTCCACCCACACAGTTCCACCATCCACAACAAAGTATAGCTCATTAAATAAAGCCGATTTATACCAGGAAGGAAGAGAACTAAAAAGAGACACAAAGACCAAGAGAAGCAAGCTGATTCAGGACACTAGACATAATAAACTGTCAATAAAATATATACTCAGTCTAGTCCAGATTATGGGGATTTATAAATGCTTTATAATGCACTGTAACTTCATATACTGCATTTCACTGGCTCTGTACCTGCACTCTGCACAATAACAATAAAGCTGAATCCAACCCAATCTAATCTAAAGGTGGTTTAACATGCACCTTTGGTACGCTGGTACACTTTCCCAAAGGCTTGACTATTTAAAACTATAAGGATGTAGTCACCTGTCGTCCAGAATAGGTCTCTGCCATTCCTCAATGCTCTTTTCCCAATCTTTGTAGTGTGTCAGAGCATAGTGAGAGAGAGAAGGGCCTGCGTCCCCTTTTGTGCCATAGTAACGGGTGTATCGTCTGAACAAAGAAAAACAAAAACTGTTGTGTTGCTGTTTCGTAGTCAATAAAAAGTCATCAGCTATTAAAGAACAGAGCTTATGGTTATCACAGCAGCCCACCTTTGTTTAATTCGTAGATTAATAAAGTAATAAACTGGATTTTAGGTATGTTTATTCCAAACATTGCTTGTGGCAGTACAGAGGACTTACATAGAAAATACAGAAACTGAAATATCCTGCATTATACGCTTGTAAATGAGCAAAAAAACTGTTAAAGGGTGTGTACCTGTTATGCGCTACCTTTCTTGAGCCAAAAGTCATATTTGGCATGTCCCAGGCCAAACTAAACTCCACACAGTTGTGTCCATGAGCCGGCACTGGGCATCCTACTGCCAGTGCAGCTGCCACCTTTTCTTCTTTTTGCGTGGGTGGGCTGGGACCTTCGGGTGAGTCCAAACGGCCATCATTAATCAGGTCACTCCACAGAGCGCTGCAGGTGCCCTTTGGACTGAATGCTGTCTGATGGCTGATCTCTCCGTCATGCTGAAACACACACACACAAAGTGGTATCAATATGGCAGTTTTACATGTACATATATATTATCAAAATTAACTCATTATTAGAACAATAGAGTGGTTTACGTGAAATGACCATTCTAGAGAAATATCAACCCGCCTTCTACAACCTACACCTTAAAGAAATAACAGTGGGCAATTTTCTCTGATTTCACACCAGAACAGTCTGAGAGACAATTAGTTATAAGTGTTGCCATTGTTTTGTAAGCTATTTAGCATTTATTTAAGCATGAATGTTAATTATATAATTATATTAAGCAGAAAAGCTTTTGCACAATAAACTACTTTGAGGAAGGTTTTTTTTTATTTTTTATTTTTTTTATAATTTGTTCTTTGTACACCGTATGACCAAAAGTATGACACCTGAGTGACATGTCTATATGTGCTTGTAGAACATTACATTTTAAAACCATGGGCATTAGTTTATAGTTGATACTCCATTTCTGAATGTACAGGCTCTACCAGATTTGTGCAGAAGGCTAGGTGTTAATTACTGCTTTAGAGAACAATGGCAGCATTAGGCTAAAGCACCTGACAAATGGTTCTTGTGCTGATGTTCCACCCTGAGACAGTTTAGAACTGGTAGTGAGTGTTCTTAAGGGCAGGCCGTTAAGTTCGTCAAAACTTGATAGTCCCGTCTGGTGAGCTTGTGTGGCCTACCGCATCACAGCTGTAATGTTCTTGGTCTTACAAGTTCCCCTGAACATTTTAACAGCACTTACTTTTGACAGTGGCACTTCTAGCAAGGCAGACAAACTGACTTGCTGGAAAGCTAGCATCCTACGAGTACCACACAAAGTCCCCAAAATATATATGGCTACATGCTAGACACACACTTCTTAGCTACAAGGGTGGATGAAAAAGCCAAAGCCACTAACTATAAGGACTGTTCACACATTTTCTCCCATGTAGTTTATCTGTATAGTTCAGAGCCACATAACTTATAATTCTCTAACTTGCACAGAGAAACTTGAGCCCACCTTTCATACAATCACGTAACGCATTTCTTTTTGGACATCTCATATCACACTCAAGGTGGAGAAAAGGCATTTATTGGCAAAGCGTGTATACTCATTTTCCCCTGAGGGGTCCTGACTAAAAAAGGCGTGTCACCTGTTTTCGTGCTGCCATGCACAGAGTGTAAGGGTTCACAGGAGTACAGTGGTGGAGCAAAACTCCAGACACAGACTCCCCCTCCTTTTCCACATGGAATGGTTCATTCCAATGACCCCCGCTTTTATCATCCTTGTGGCCTGACCCATTGACCATTGTGAACATAATGGAGACATCCAAGGCGTAGTCATTCTTGTTCTCTATATCCCACACAAATACAGCCACAGGAAGACTGGAGTCCTGCAAGCAAGAGTGAGAATAGAAAGAGGCCAGCTTGGTTATAAAAAAAGTGGTTTGAGTGACTGTTTTTGTCCTTTATGTTTTCTGACTTTTAATTAACACTGGTAATGCCAATAATACACTGCTTTGCCTCTACAGAACAAAAATTCGGTCAAAACATTCCTAATATTACACCAAGTCTAATCAGTCATCCAGAACGTTGAGAATCTTAAGACTGCCTTTTTGTAACAAGATTAAATGCTGCTAACAAGTAGAAGACACTTCCAACAACTAGTTTAATGTGAAGCTGTGATAATATAAGCACACAGTTTCAACAACGCTAACACAAAGATATAAAGATAGATTCTTTGTCTAATATCAACATTATTTGATGATCTGAAACACCCATGTATGATAAATATTCAAAAACAGAAACTGGAGAAAGAAACTGGGAGTGAGCCACTGTACATTAGCCTTCTAGCTCCAGTGTGTAACCAAATAAGCAAATCTTGGTCAGCTCGAAGCACAAAAATATAAGCAGAATGTTTTAAATCACCAACCAGTAGGTAGCTACTCACTTTGTAGTCGTGTGGAATGACAGGCGAGACCTGCCTACAGGTGAGTGTGACATTCTGTCCAGGGAGCTGGTAGACAGACCAGGCTCGAGGGTACAGCGCATGATAAAAGGCGTATTCACCACAGTAACCCCAGTTCCAGCCTTGCAGTGTGTCAGGACGCTCTGTTGACAACACCTGCTGGTAAACTGTCTGACCGTCTCTACGCAGACACACTGTAAACTGAGAGAGAGAGAGACAGAGAGACAGACAGAGAGAGACAGACAGAGAGAGAGAGAGACAGACAGAGTGAGAGAGAGACAGACAGAGTGAGAGAGAGACAGACAGAGTGAGAGAGAGACAGAGAGAGTGAGAGTGAGACAGAGAGAGACAGAGAGAGAGAGAGAGAGACAGAGACAGAGAGAGACAGAGAGAGAGACAGAGAGACAGAGAGACAGAGAGAGAGAGAGAGAAAGAGAGACAGAGAGAGAGAGAGACAGAGAGAGAGAGAGAGAAAGAGAGATGTTTTAGAATCTTTGTGAACTGACTGCTATTCCACATCATGTGATCACAGTATGGCTCTCTAACAGTGAGTGTTACTGCAGTATTTATAATATGAATAATTCACGTGTGCAGTTCCCAGACTTGTGGCTAAAAGGGTTGTAACTTCTGTCCCTCTAATACAGAAGTTCTCTCTTCCTGATATGCCTTCAGTTTTATACGCATTAGTCAAGTGATTCTGTGGCTGTGTATCTGATTTTGGGCCTTACCTGATCAGCAATGACTGTTTTGTAGTGGTACATTCCTGGGTTAAGCTGCCACCTACAAAACTCCCCCTTCCATCCACGGGTAATGGTACCTCCCCCAATACCACCCAGAGGTGCACCTACCAAACAGGATTGTGGATGATTGTGAGCAGGCTGAAATATACTCAGTGCTGAAATATGTTCCGTATGTTCTGCTGGGTATTTGTATGATGTTTACCATAAATTTGCCTGAGAGGCAGTGCCCGAAACATGTCAATAAAGGGAGCTTTCTTTTCCACCTGCGTTTTCTTGTACCACCATTTCAGATACCTGCACACACAAACGCGAAATCAGGTGCAGCTTTGAAACAAACAAACAAATAAATAAATGAAAAGATCTACAAGCTTCCTACAATAGTTTTATTAGTCCCCATCACACAGAAGCAAACACAGTGTACTAAGACAGTGGTTGAGAACACTGAAATGAGGCAATATTTGAAAGTGTACTTAATGTAATGGACACTGTAAAGTCCAGTGGACACTCTACACCTCCAGTAGTGTAGGGTATCCTATAAATATGTGCCAGTACAGCAGACATGGTCAACAATGACAGTGAGAGAGAGATTTGTGAGCTCACAAACAACTTCTCTATTCTTCTCTCTCTCCATCCATTTTTGGCTAGACATGTTGTTTGGTATATACTGTAGAAACTGGTCTTGGGTGTGCTCATTTTCATCTAATCATGAGTTACAGTATAAGCACAAAAGCCATTTCCTTCATTTCCTCTCTTCATCTCTCCACAAATTAAAAAAAAAAAAGTAAATCTATTCTCCCACTATGTGCGTCTCTCTGTAATACACTGTAAACCTCCAGTTTATCCTTTCATAGTCTCGATGTCTTCCACACTCATTCTGGTTTTGCTCTGTAACTCTATTACTCTGTTGCACCCTCTTACAAATGCGTGCACAGCTGTTTGCCGGACTGTAGCACTCAGCACAAGAGCTGCCACAAATAAAGGCCTTTGACAAACAGAGAGGAACAGACCGCTTTATGAAAGTAGGGGGACAAAGCTGGGAATTGTCTCTGTCTGGCTAGGCTTAGCCCCTCACAGATCACTGACCCCTGATTCCCATCATTGTGTAAGGGCAGATTCCACTAGCTCCATTTGCTGCACAGGGATTTAACTGACAGTTCTGTTTCTAGTGCCGGCCAGTCTACAAGTCCTTTAATTTCTATTTTTTTAAACTTTTATTTATATTTAATTTATTTTATTGGTTATAACCGTTGTGGTCTTTATGAAACGGACACTGTACCAGTTCAGTGACTAAGAAAAATAAATCTGTACAAAAGGACAACAGTAAAGAAAGAAGGAGAGGGCTTTGAATTGTGGACTCCAAGTCGAAGTTGGCAGGTACTCTTTCAACTGTGAGCCCACCGGTTTCTGTGAAGATGGTTCAATTATTAACGAAGACCCAAAGTATTATTCAAGATCACCGTGGCTCAATTATTAACTGTAACTGCCTTAGGGCCCCATGAACCACACCCGACACTGCACAAATCCTATAGCATTTTAATGGGCTTAAGGTTGTGTTTGCGATTTCTCAACATGTCCCTAAGACTTATGCAGTCAGTCATTTATCATTAGTTCTTGAACATGATCATTGTTCTTCTGCGCAATACCAGTGTTTGCACAAAGTCCTCACTGTACTCAGTTTCAGATGGAAAACTGGAAAACAACTTCTTTTCATTTTGGAATTAAAGGGGATTGGATTTGAATGGTCACAGAAAACACCCATAGAAGAAGAAGTGACAGGTGACAAAGTGACAGAACTACATTCTGCTGTCAGATGCCTGATGACCTGGGATCTGTACATTTGTATGAGTTATTAGGAGGGACAGGCAGACTAAACATCACACAGCATTCAAGGCCAGATATTCATTCGTAAACACTCTTTGATGCTTTGAATGCAGTGGTCAAGATTAGATCATCCTCTGTAAAGTCTACTAATCCATTAATTTACACAATCTCCACTCCACTGTGAGTCTTCAGCAAAAACATAACTGTGATCATCTTAGGCACTCATTTATACAAACTTGTAACAAACCCAAATTCATCAAATAAGCACATATCGGGTTCACAACTTGTGATTCTTCTTCCAGTGTGTTTACGAAATTGGAATATGTGGAATAGGCACAGTAACCTGGTAATCTAGGTAAGCAACAGGTTTTATGTTCACACACAAACGATAAGAAGCTAGTCAATATCAGGTTATAAACTTTATCTAAATTGAGGGTGTGACTAAGCAGTTCACTATGGTAGACCATCAAGCTATGTGCATGCACTTCCTGTACAGGTTTAAATTCTCTAGGCAGAAAACAGAATAAAGTCTTTTCCCATTAACACAAAGCACAAAAGACTGAATGGCAGAATCCCTGACAACGTAATCAATTTAGTGAAGACTTGTGACAACAACAACAACAACAACATCTGGAGAAGAACTTAGTCTAAACTATTTTAATGAAACGCTCCACCCCGGACAGGGATGCCCCCTTAAGATACTTCATTTACACCAGCCAAACTTGTGTGGCATTGTTGCTTCTCTAGTGGTTCAGCCAAGTTATGATTACAAGCTAATCTCCCATCATGTACGTTTTGATTTCAGACCAGCAAAATCAGTTTATAAAAGTTCCAGCTTCTGATGAGCCGACTGTACTCTAAACAGCAGCTCAATCTCTCTAAATCAAGTTATGACAGGCGGCAGTGCTTCCCCAGCCAGGAAGAGAGTCAAATGATGAGATCTTGCATTGGCCTCGTCACCAGGTACCATAGATAACGCTCGAGGAAATGAAGAAAGTAAAGCTAACCGAAAGACATGAATTCAGTTAGTTATTCCCACTACAGTTGCAACAGATATTCTCTGGGTGGTGTTTACGTAACACATCACAGCTGAAGCGAATTATGGTTGTTACTGAGCTTCGTTTGACCTGACCCAGCACTGCACTGATCGATTGCTGTCTGGCATGGTACAGTGCATGCCTGTGAGTTTTTTTGTGTTGCCCGTAAAGACCCGCTTAGAAGGTCATGCTCTCTAGTAGTCTACTTTCTTACTGAATTTAATTATAACATATTTCCTGTCGTAACTATTATTTCATGTCATTTAAAGACTACAAGATAAATGAATGACCAACAGAATGGGAAACAGTCACAGGGTTTAACCTTCAGCAGTGATCAAGAATTAGTTTTTCCAACAGCTGATTAAATAAACATTGCTTCACAGTCATTGTTCATATTTGTCTGCATAAAATAGCAGAAAGATTTCTACTGCACCCAAATTATCCGCTACGAAGGCCGCAAATGCCACAAGATCTGGCGTTCGCCCAAGTGGGTTGCAGCTGGTGATTGTCCAACTTGACGGCTCTTTTCTACCCCCTTCCCCAACTAATACCAGCTACTCTCACTGACCAAGTTTCATCTCAAACAAGCCTAACGGTTTAGCCCACCTTTAGGGAACACAGACTAGTAGTATTATATAAGGTTTGAGTAATTGTGACATGGTGTTATTAACAAATTCATCATTCGGCTGATGAAGACTCGATTTACAGATTCATCTACCTCTGCAGAAAGGTTTAAATCTTTACTGTTTTGGGGCTGAATCTTTCCGACTACACACATAACTAATGGTATACTAGCTACTTGCTTTCCATTTTGACATCAACACCTGTAAATTAGTTAAGTCACTATGAAACTTTAGATGATCAGAGTCAAAAGTTTTGACAAACTGTCTGGACTGAAATGTACAGAGCAAACGAACAACTTTAATTAAAAATTGTCCATGATGTTGTTAAATATCTGCCAGCTTGCTTTGCGAATGCTCTGTTCCACCTTAAATGGTGAACTAGTTCTATTCTGGAGTCTGCAGAGATTTAGATTAAGAAGGTGGTGAATAGAAAGACTGACTTCAGCCTCATTTAAAAATCAACATAGGCCACGGCCTTTGACAGCTTGGTTCCTTAAGAAGGCTGTGAAAAGTGCCCACATCCCCTTCACAGCCTCGAACACTTCACAGCTTTGACTTTACATGAGCTCAAAAGAGGAAAAACCTTGTAACTGCTGAAACCATTCTACCTAAAAGAGGTTTGTAGTTACTCACCTGAGCCCTAAGCCGAAGTGTTTGGCCATGTTGGAGAATGACACATCCTTGGCCTGAAAGGGTTTTCTCTTCTCCTTGAATTCATGGGCTAGACAGATCCTCCATCCATCCTTTGGTACACGGTACCCTGTTTCAGTGGACTGGTATCTGGCCATCAGTTCAGCCAACGAAGCGCTGTCGTTTAAATCCATGATCCGTGTATCTCAATCTCAGCTGCAGTATGAATTAACGGCAGGTGTAGTTGTGCATAAAACCGCGTCTCAGAATCCTTGACTTGTACTTCGCAGTTGAAGGTCCAAATAATTCATTACTACCATGTAGTTCCTTGACCAGTCTTGAGCATGAAGCTTTTGACAGCCTACAGGCAGACTGTCAGCACACCCAAGCTTTTATTCCACCATAAAACCATATAACCCACGTCCAAGCCTTACGTGATAAGCGTATCGTCACAGAGGACTATACTGTACTAGTGAATGTATGTCTGTAGGCCTAGGGCAAGTCTATTGTGTTCAGCTGAAGCTAGATGCTAATAGTACCTCATGGACCTAGATGTAGACGGGACTTATCTTAGATATTTAAAAAAAAATGAAGTGGAGGTCGTGGCTACAAACTAAGAGCTTCACAGGCAAATGGATACCTAGCTAGGTGATGCCGCAGCACAACCTTCCACCTATCAGACCAGTCCAAATGGCCCAGGTCTTCCAGTCTCAAACCAGACTCAGTCTAGCCACGATGACATCTTCCAGATCTGTTCACGTTTGTCGGTGCAAGTAGCTATTTCTTCACGGCTGGGTCGATTTCATGCCATTATAAGTCTGCCATCGCTCCGCAGAGCTGCACGTCAGACCTGTAGACGGGATGCGCTGGTACGAGCTACCTCTTCCACTCAGCCCACAGGGTTTAACAGCAGAGCTAACGTCGCCACACTGCTGTGCAGGTTCATCATGGGAGAAGGCGGGTCTCTAGAGCGAAAACATGATCTTTCCCCCCGGGGAAAGTAGGGATGTTACTAGCGTCTTCTTCACGCATAATAAGCTGTGATGGTATACAATGGATCTGCATGGCGAAGTTAAACACGGACTAAACCAACGTGAACACGAAGGTGGAACCGTTCAGAAACGTACCTCCACTTTTTGAAATTCAGACACATTCTTGATCTATTTGTGTTTCCTCGATGTTTTTCAGTAATATATCGCAGGAAAACGGCTCAAAAACAATGTCAATTAAGCATACGGTTATTGTTGTTAAACAGACCAGCTGCACGTTTCCCTTTTTCTTTGGTTTAAACCTACATCTGCGTCACATGTGCCACGGAGCCATAGGTGGTGGCCAACCGTGATGTTTAGCGGAGTTCGCACATCTTTTAAAATATGTTTTGTTTGTAAAACATGTTGTGCTCGTATGCGTAAACAGCATAGTGCTGGAAATAGATCAGTTCCAGAAGTTTAACTGAATTGGGCTTGCAGTGTAAAGTTTGCGTCCAGAAGACTTGTCGTTGCACAGCATCAGTGGGGGTTCAGGGAAACATTATGGTTGGACATTTTAAATCCACCCTCGGCTTGTTTTGTTTTTGAGGCGCTGTAGTGTCTCCGCCGGTCCAGCTGATTTAAATATATATTTTAATCTATTTTTAAGCGTACAGCTTCAACATTTGAGCCTAACCGCTGCTGAATTTCAGCCTTTGCTGAAGTCAAGGTATTTTACATCTTATACATATCGCAGAGGCACAGCGTTACGTGGTAGGCTAACTTCAGCTAACTTGGAGATGTTTGGTTACTATAGGCCACAAGTAGGGTTAACGTCTGATGTGTAGTAAAACGCTGTAAGATGTCTACATCTTACTGTCATGTACACATAATAGTACCTGGTAGTACAGAAGACGTTTACACAGGTTTAATTTGGACGCAGTGACTAAATGCCGGTGGGACATTGCTCCTAAGTCTTTCTCCGTCTCTGTCTTCTCCCCTCCAGATGATTGAGGTGGTGGCCTCCATGGCCCGGGGCCCTGTGTTTCTGGCTGGAGAGGTTTTAGAGTGTCTCATCACTTTCACCAATCCCATGTCCCACCTCTCTACCAGTGCAAGCAGGTATGATGGAAATCTTTCCTTGTACATCACATGGCACCATCTCACATCTCAAGTTGTATATTTCTCAACCTAATAAACTGGCACAATTATGTAGACACAGTGTTGGAACACTTCCACATGTAGAAAGTGCTCAGTAAAGAGGCCTGTTGTTTAGGGTCCCTGAGTAGTGGTTGTTCTTAGGCTGTGCCTCAGAGCCCCCTAGTTGATCCACATTTCTGTTTTATTAGGTGTTTTGAGTTGGGACAGATCTAAAAATATTTGGGCCATTCAGGGATTTTAGGGTTGAGTAGGAGAACCACTACTGTAGAGAGCTAAACATTTTTCCGCTTTCCTAGCCGGGTCAGGTCATTTTTTTAAGTTCACATGCACTGTTTTTTAGACTTGTTGGAGTTCTTCCAACATGTGTGGTAGTTGGGGTTGACTCATGGCCAATGTCTCTTAAGAGTCAAAATGCCTGTTTATTTGGCTGTTCCCCCCATCGGCTTAAGATGCATTTTAAGGTGGATGTTTTAAAGCATGGGGGCTCCAGGTCCAAATATTAAATTAAAGCAAAATGCATCATACCTCAGCATTCTAATGGTTTTTATCAGTACAACCTAATGTGAACATTATTTTTTTATTATTTATTGTCTGTAAACTTATCATGTGGTACTTTCTGTGTATGCTGTGTAGAATATGTATTTACTGCTTCTTATTCTTTCACTCTTATTCTCAGTGAGATGCTTGCATGGGCCAGTGCTCAGATTCATTGCCAGTTCCATGCTAGTGAGAGCCGTGTGGCTCTACCCAGTCAGGGCACCAAGCAGGACGTGCAAGCAGAAAGCGATACTGTGCTTATCCCCAGCAGAGGTAAGACCTGCACTGAGCAGTTTCACAAATAAGGCTTATTAACACATTTACAAGTATCACAGTGTTCTGTCATAAATGTGCAGCTCTGGGGTGTTTAAAAAAATAGACTTTCCAGCAGTGACGTGACGATGGGTTGTGACATTTTTGTCAAGCTTACCTTAAATATGTTTTAATTACAGAACACCAGTTTATTAGACTTAATATTAATTTTCCATGTTTCTTTTAGAAACACCCAACTCTGCATTGTTACAAAAATACAAAAAAATTGTGTCAAAGACACATGAGTTTTCAAAAGACAACAACCATAACGCCTGTAAATCTGCCATCTTTGTTATCAACTTTAGTTTTGCTTCTATGTTATTTCATGGTGGTACTGCAGAGACACTGTGATGAAGAAAAATGTCTTTATCTGATAATCTGAGGGCACAGGAGAATGCATCTTCTTAGGGAGCTGGAAAGATCCACAGTCATTCTGGGTGGCGATTAGTTCAAAGAGAAAACAAAGTTAATATACTTAACTGTATACAGAGTTGCAGGGACCAGGACACTGTCGAAGACATGTCTGAATTATTTATGTTTGTTATTGTGCCCATTGTAATTGTTTATTGGTTTCACCCTGACCTAGAGAGAGAGAGGGGCTACGAATATATAAACATAACACCGCCAGTAGAGATGTTTTTTCTTTGATGGTTGTAGTCTTTGAGGTTTTGCACCCCTCACACATTTTAAGCTTTACAGTGCTGGTCAGAGCTAATTAGAAGTAATTGTGGCATATTAGCCGTGGTGCTAATGGAATCACTGAACCTTTTTACTGTTCCAGGCTGTTCATTTGTCTTTTTTGCAATCTATTTTTATTTGTAACACTTAATAAAGAAGTGCATGCACAGCAAAGGAATGAGGAAGAAGGAATGTATAGCGCAGCATCCGCTTTGTAGCAGACCACCCTTGAAAGTCATGTTGTGAACACTTTTCTGGTGGAAAATCAGAACATGTATATTAAAGGGGTTGAAAGTTCCTGAATTTAGGAAATGCAGACTTGAAACATAATTATCTTAATTATTGACTCCTGTAAAACTTGATCTCAGCATGTTTAGAAAGATAAGACACACTTTGAGACAAGCCTTTTCCTGTTTGACAGTCAAAGTTTTTTCCCCATCACCATCAGTGTCTGTTCTCTGCTAAATGTCAAACTCTTGAATCTCTATATGCTTTAATGACGTCAATAAATAGAAGGCCGCGTTTTTTAATGCTTCATACTTACTCTAATACGTCCTCCTATTTTTATGTTGAAACAGTATCACTTCCTCTTTCTCTAACCCAAGCCTTAAGGTGAGCTCTGGTCTGAGATCAGTGTTAAAGGCCAGTTGTTTAGAGTTCTGTACATGCATGTGATACAGATTAGAGTGGGCTGAGCTTCAGCTTCCATCGTCCATTTGGGATTGGAAAATCATTAGCCTTGTAATTCACAGAAGAGCTGCTTGCAATGTTAATATATTGAAAGCTCCATTCATAAATAAGCTCTGATTTCAGAATTATTGAAGTCTTAAAATGCAGCATGTGACACAGCCAGGCAGTCAGATTTGGATGTATTTTTCAGTGCTGTGGTTGTGTTGACTGTTGTGACCCTCATGTTCTCATCACTCTCCTCTTGGTTAGGGGAGCGAGGTCAGTGCATGCTGGACACCCCACCAAAAATCCTATTCTGTGACCTCCGGCTGGACCCTGGAGAAAGCAAAACCTGTAAGCAACTCTTTAAATCTGGTTGCCAAATGTTTATTTTTCTATAAGGAATATTTTACCTCATGCTTATATGGGACCAAAAGTCAAACTTTCACACCCCCAACGTTTGGACAGTATGGAAAATAAGTGAAATGAAGAAATGTAGGAAATGGGTGTATATTAAGAAATAAAATTAAGTTGACCAGACATAAATATGAAATATCTTAGGGAAACCCGCTGTTCTGTTATTTGCTTAATTTCTGTTTTCTTTCATCCCTTCCATACAGATTCTTACAGCGAGCTTGTCCCCACAGATGGCCCTCCTAGTTTTCGTGGTCAGGCAGTAAAATATGTCTACAAGTTGACAATCGGCTGCCAGAGAGTAAACTCCCCTATCAAACTGCTGCGTGTCCCCTTTAGAGTGCTTGTTCTGCATGGTACGTTTTATGCACAGTTACACACCCATCTGCAGAATTAGCATCCTTACTGCTTTTAGAGTATGGCCTTGTGCACTGCCATGCTTGTAATGGGGCACAAATGCTACAGAACCACTTCAGAAGGCATGTGGATTGTTGGTATATTTCTTCATCACTTGACAGTATATCGTGCCTTTGCCATGCTCAAGGTTGTTTTACGTTCATAGAACGTGGGTACATTAAACATAAGTACATAATAACAGCCAAACGGCTATCATGTCCATACAAACATTACATTCAAGAAATATTGATAATATAGCATAAAGCAAACCCATGTCTTCAACAGATATTTATACTCCACTGAACACTGCAATAGTTTACTAACACTGTATCCAGTGAACACTTTAAGATAGGAGACTATAGGATAGGTGTCAAATGATCAGTTGTCCTACAGCAGGTAGGGGTCCTAACAACATTTTCCACATACTGTAATGTATTCATGACTTTTACAGTTAAGCCAAATAGAATAACGCTACAGTACTATCCTGGATGTTACAAATACATGTTCGTTCTAAATCTGCTAGGCTAAGGGAAGGCCAGAGTTGCAGAGACAGAAAACTGCTGTTTTAAATGTATAGCTCTGAGTCAAATAATGTTGATCTTGTAACAACTGCACTTGTTAATGTCTGGGATATTTTAGATGGTAAATTCACGATGTATAATTGATCCTCTATGTAAAGAGGATGTGTTTTAAAATAAATAAATAAATAAGAATCACATCAAAACAAATCCATGGACTGAATGCGTTGTAGGGATGCCAGAACCCCCCTTCCCACAGGATGAGGAAGTAGCCCCTTCAAACCCTTTCCTGGAGGAAGAAGAAGGAGGAAGAAGAGACACGAGAGCACTGGAACGAGCACTGGACATGCTGATGATCACCACATCACGCCGCTATCCACGTAAGTGTGATCATTTCTCTCCCTTCTGTATGTGCACAATAAAACTTGTTTTAAAAAATGTTTTTTTTTGTTGCTTTCAATGTCACTGTTGTGTTCCCATTTATCTCTCAGTGGTTATCAGCAGTCATTGCCATGTTAGAGTTTCTAAATCTGTTTTGTCTTTGAAAAGCGATCAGAGTGCCTTTGTCTGTTTTTTTTCCACAGATCTGTTTAATATTACAAACATGAGGGGGAAGGTGGCCAAATTCTGTATATTTAAGACCGTATACAGACTAGGAGAGGATATCATCGGAACGTTTACCTTCTCAGAAGGGGATATCCCATGTTTACAGGTACAAACGAAACGGAAGCCTTTGTTTTCCTTTTTGATTTCACTGACTACCCCAGAGTGTTCTCCTCAAAGCACTGTATTTCCAGTAATTCACATGTGAGGAACAGCAGTGTTGCTCAAAAATGTCTTAAAGTCTTGTCGGTTTTGGGATAGCAAATGGGGTTAAATAAATTCAAGTCTTAGAAAGATTAAAAAATCGCAAATAGACTTAGGTCAGTCATTATCTGATGGTGAAGGACATACTCTGTGGTTCAGTAAGTAATACAATGTGACCTGTGTCTAACTTTGTGAACCATGTGTCTAAAATAATAAGCATCCAATGCTTTTAGAGTAACTCTGTTCTTGTCTGTGGTATATGTGTCTGTGCATTGCTGTGTGCATGTTCATTCTTATATAGCAATGTGCTCGTGCTTTGAATGTGTATGTTGTGTATGATTACAGTATTCAGTGAGTCTGCAAAGTGAGGAGGAGGTTAATGAGCAGTATCAGCGGCGGCCGGGTCAAGCAGTCAGCGTTACCGGTCATGGGAGGCACCTGGAGTCTTGCCTCCACACGGCCTCCAGTCACTTTTCCCTACCCATTCCCCTTAATGTGACACCTGGTTTCAGCACTGACATTGGTAAGTCCATTCTTCATGCTATTAACTCTTTCAGTTATCTGACCATTAAAAGCCTGTGTTTTGTGTAATCGTCTTATGTGCTCAAATTAGGATCAGGGATTAGCAGATTATGTTGTTTTGTTGACCTAATTTATGCCAGTGACTAAACAACTAGCAGGGATCTTGCAAAATGAGCAATACAGAGGTTGTTTCCCCCTATATCCCTTTCATTATTGGAAAGGCAGATGATGTTTTCTTGCCATAGATTTACAGGAAATAGTTTTGCTGATAAACTGCAGCAAACCTACAAAGTACACCTTCAGTACTTTGTAAAAGTCATTACTGGTCAACACGGACATTGTTACAAAATTTATTTTTCCTCACCAGGAAATCAGCAGTAAACGTATATTTAACACCACATACAAACCTCTTAGTAACAAAACATACACCCTTTGTTTTTCCATTCTTTTTGTGAGACCTACTTCTGTTTTTTGGAGGAATGTTTTTTAGGATTGACCAGTACCTTTTATATGAGAACAGATTTTTTTGGCTATGTCTTGGTTTCCAGCAATGGCTTCTTGCTTGGTGGTCGACCAGTCTTTAAAAGTTTTGACAGCCTCTGTTTTACACCTAATTCATTTGACTTCCACTTTTTATGAATATCACCCTAAAATGATTAAATTAGAAGTAACTGAAGTTTCCATTATACTGTAGGTATACTTAATGAACTGCTTCTCAGATTCTGTTTACAGTGTGTATAGTCACATCCAAACGCTTTATCTTGTTGCTGTTATGCATGACTGCATGTTAAGAACCTAAACATAAATAATCTTTGTCTTTTCTCCCTCTGCTCAGTGACTCTAAGATGGCGTCTACATTTTGAGTTTGTCACAGCAAGAGAGCCAGTGGAACTGCCGACTGTTCTTCAGAACCAATCAGAAGTCACAGTATGGACTGGGGCAGAGCAGGTGGACGTAGATACTTTCAGTTGGAACCTGCCAATTAAAGTGCTCCCCACCAATCCAGCTCTAGCTTCATATGTTTCACAATTTACAGGGACCAATAGTATCAATATCTGAGAGTCTGTGTGTGTGTGTGTGTGTGTGTGTGTGTGTGTGTGTGTGTGTGTGTGTGTGTGTGTGTGTGTGTGTGTGTGTGTGTGTCAACCTTTACTAAACACTTTTTTGTAACATTTCAGACATTCAGACTTGTTTCCATATTTATTGTGTTTATCAGTCTTATGTGCTAATCTATTCCATAATAGATTAAATCGTACCTTTTGAGCTGCTCTATTTTTATGAAAATACTTGTATGTTTTTCAGCGTGTATCTCTATGTGTGACAAGAGCCAGCAATTTACAGAGTACAGAGTCTCTAATGAAAGTGTTTTCATTTGTTGGCAAATAAAAGTGTGAAAAAAAACAGAGAAGCGCTTGTTACTTTCAATCAAAGCACTCTGAAGATGTTATTTTCCATGTTTTATTCAGATAAATGTGGTTAAGTACACAAGAAACAAATGCCCATTTAACAAGTCCCAAGCTGGTCATTTACAATAGTGCATGAGGTGATATGCATTAAGTTTGTTAAGTACAATGTAATAAAGGATCAAATCTTGGAAGGTGTATTCTTTAAAAAGAGTTTCCAGGATGTGAATGCTGATTTAAGATTTGTTTTTGCTGTTAACATTATATAGCATGCATCTTTGTGTGAGCTGATAGTAGCGTTCTCTTTTGGCTTGATTGATATGCAGTCTGGAGTGCTAGGCTTAGAAACTTGGCGTGTAAATGACACTGATTTTTGTAGAATGTTATTGTAAAAAAGGTTCCAGGGAGAAAACATTATTTTAAAATTAACAGTATTAACCCAGACAGATCAAGCTAAGAGTTGATTTTGTTGGTAAGTGGTTTCTGATTGTTATTAGCTAGATTCTTGCTGGTTTAAGATGGTTGATTAACAAGACAAGGCAAAAACATACCCCATCCTGCTTGAGCTTGTCATGCTAGTCAAACAGATTGGTCAATGGTGGTACATCTGCCATGATGACATGCCCTAAGCTGGTCCAATATCTTTAGTGGTTTTACTGGCAAGTTGTAACTGACTCGGTACACTGTTAATTATTTTTACGTCAGAAATACTCTACTAGACCAGCAGGGTTGGTCACCAGCAAAACCAGTATATGTGTGTTTTGGATGATGTTATGACGGTCAGCAGTAATGGAAACTGATAAGCTGATCAACACCAAAACCAACACATGTTGTGTTTTGATGCTGGTATGCCAGTCAACCAGCAAGACTGTGCTTGAGTGACCAGCCAAACCAGCACCAGGCCAACAATAGACCAGCTTAAACCCACATGAAATGCATGCTGGTCTGGGCATAGTCCTTTAACCCTATATTTTTCCTGTTTTTATTGCGTTCTGTGTTGTTTTTGTTCCCTGTACTATTTCCAGTTCCTAGTTTCTAGCCTCCCTACACTACACAGTGAGAATAGATATAAAAGTCTTATCATTTGCAAACACAGGGGGCAGTAATGAGCCCTGGACACAAAGTATATTTGACCAACTTTGAAGATAAAGATTTACCAAGTTTGAAGTGTTAAAATGCAAATGATTGTTAATGCAGCATTATTACAGACACTGCAGGTGAAGCAGGATGCCAGCTCAGACAATCAGACATGTAGTTTTGTTTGTTGTAGAGATGGGCCAGCCACTCTGTGGCCTTATTACCCGGCTAGTTTCATGTTCATGGCTCCATGGCTGGGGTCCACACTGTTCCCCTCTCCAGGAATACAGGGCAGCCGCGGATCAGAGGCCAACACCAGGGTCAACTTGCAGGTTGGAGATTCAACACGCACCTCACACCAAGGCGGAAAGTCCACAGGGCGGTGAACACTGAGGATGGAGAAAAAGATAGTTTGGTCTTATGAAGACAAGCTGTTGTTTCAATAGTTTCAGTTCAGTCGCATGTACATATAAAAATTATTCTAATGTAAATGAACCCATGTGGAAATCTGATACATGGTAGTATATGGATATCAAATATATGACATATACATGCATACATGGATTTCCTTCATATACAACTTATATAGAATATATACCTATTTGAAATGCTGAGATAGGAGACTATGAATGATATGAATATACCATATATAAACATATATTTAAAAATGTAATATACATTTGGAGTTGCAAGACACTAGAACCATTTTGGCGACAGGTACATGATGTTCTGTGTGAGGTTTTGGGTTACAGTGTTTCTTTTACTTGCAAGCTACTCTATCTTGGGCACCTGGAAGAGTCTGTATCTATTGGAGACCAATATTTGGTTAAAATACTTCTCATTGCAAGCAAAAAGTCCATTACAAAAAACTGGTTGAAACCGGACATACCGAGTAAAGGGCAATGGGTTTCTATTATTAAGGAAATTCAAGGGATGGAGAAGATGACATACAAATTGAAACTGAAAGAAGAGTTGTATGAAAGAAACTGGGTGAAATGGATACATTATACAGAAAAGTGAATGCGATGTAATTTCTATACTTATACCATAGATATTAAACAACCCATTGTTAAATAGGCCCACCTTCGATGTTCTTGTTGGTTTTTTTTTTTGTTTTTCTCTTAATCATCTGTTTTATTTTATTTTAACATACTGATTGTATTTGAATATATAAATGAATGTAGATTGAGTATATCAACATACCCATTGTATTTGAGAATATACATGTATGTAGATGTTTTTCATTTGAAGTGGAACGTCAATAAAAATAAAGTAAAAAAAAAAAAAAAAATGCATAAGAACTAACACATACACTTCAGAATAAAGAATGATGCAACAGGAAAAAAAAAAAAAAAAAAAAAAAAAAAATGTAATATACAGTAAAACATTATTTATATATGTATTCCATACATTAGTCTTAATAAGCTATCTCAATGTTATTTAAGGTTTTTATACTTTGTTCCTTCCTACTTCATTACTTTCTAATAAAGTGGAAATAGCTACATAACTATACTTGCACGTTGTGGCCTATGTAATAAAGTCATGAAAATGATAAAATACATACATTTTACAATTTTACATTTTAAAATACATACAATTACATACTGTTTCCTCACGCATTTAAATGATTCAACATTTAATGTACACGGTAACGATCATAACTGTACTGGGATGATTGATTCCTATATTATGCATATGGTTTCATTATTTAATACCTACATATATGTACAGATATTTTAAAATATATGACCAATACTTTATGATTTGTATGTATAATGCACAGATGTAGATCATTTTATAAGAATCAAGGAGGCTGTAGAACATCCAGGAGGATTTTATCATAAATCAATCCAGAATCCTCGTATTTCAGTAATGAAGTGTCAAATTTGAGGTGATTAACTTGACAAGAAATAAAATTGTATAATGTATATAAAATATCTATTGTGTGAAAGGCATTATAGTAACAGTAACACAATTTATTAATCCACTACAGGTACTAGCATAACAATGAATGAGAGGTAACATGGAGCAGTCACCTCGATATTCAGGTAGTTACTGTCTCCTATCATTTATAGTGTTAGGGCTTAAGTATCTATTAAGAAGAAGTATGGTCACTAACGTTTCACAGCATCCCACCCCGATAGGGTGCAGACAGGTGCACTGCAGACAGCCCTCCATCCACGTTTCTCCCAGAGAGTAGTGCCTGCCCTCATACTCACACAGAGCTGTAAAGGAGAAGAGCAGAGGACAAGTAGGCCTTTACTAGACCCCTCTGGAAAAGCCTCTTCTAGCATGCAGTTCTAGGTATGCTAGTCTCCTCAACTAAATTGGCATTGCCTCGCTAGAGCTATTAGCATCTTTATCTATTGCAAACTAGCCGCTAAAGCTGCTCTTTATCTGGCTATAACTGTCCCGTCGTGCTGTTAGCATCTTACTGTATACTACCATAGCTAGATAAATATGCCAACAGATTAAAGAGATGTTGAGCTTACTTTGTAACAGCACCTACCAACAGTCAAAATAGTCTCAAACTGTCCCCCCAGTGCTGTTAGCATCTTCTTTTACCCCAAACTGTCCCCCCAGTGCTGTTAGCATCTTCTTTTACCCCAAACTGTCCCCCCAGCGATGTTAGCATCTTCTTTTACCCCAAACTGTCCCACCAGTACCGTTAGCATCTTCTTTTACCTAACAATGTCCCCCAGTGCTGTTAGCATCTACGTATACCCCAGTTTCCCAGTACTTTTAGCATTTTACCCCAAGCAGTCCCTCAATGCTGTTAGCATCTTTTATTTATTTATTTATTTAGCATTTTGCCCTAAACTGTCCCCGGTACTGTTAGCATCTACTTTTACCCTATATTGTCCCCCAGTGCTGTTAGCATCTTCTATTACCCCAAACAGTTGCCCAGTGCTCTTAGCATCTTCCTTTGCCTCAGATTGTCCCCTTGTATTATTAGCATATTCTTTTGCCCCAAGCAGCCGCCACTGCTGTTAGCATCTTCTTTTACCCATGTCCCCTAGTGCTGTTAAAATATTATTTTACCCCAAATTGTCCCCAGTACTGTTAGCCCCAAACAATTTTCCAGTTTTGTTAGCATCTTCTTTTGCCCTAAATATTCCCCTAGTGCTGTTAGGATCTTCTTTTGCTTCACTTTGTCTCCTAATGCAATTAGCATCTTCTTTTTTGAAACATCTTCATTTCCCCCAAAATGGTGCTTCTTTTTGCTAGATGAAGATGCTATCAACATTAGATTGTCTTTGAGGTTGTATTGTTACATCACCTTGTTTCACTAGGATTCTTATACTTTGTGTAAGAAGAGAGATCGTTCATGGAAGCTGGTGATATTGAACAACCGTAGTTAGTACAGCGCTGCTATCCGTTTTTCCAGTTTCTACTAATATGTGTGCTGTCTAGGTTGCACTTTTCTTGAGACTGCAAACGTAGGATTTGTGTTGGAGTAATAGTATTGGAGTGGAGAGGTGGAAAGACGTAGTGTTCCTCCAGAGCTGCAATGTTATATTTCATTCCTGGAGGGCCTTAGTTTAGAACAGGTTCAGCTCAAATATACCTGATTCAATTCAGCAGTTGACTGCCAGGTTTAGGGCAGAGAAATCACCAAGCTGTGCTGGATTATGGCCCTCCATGACCTGAGTTTGACACCCTTGTCCAGGCGGATATAATATATATAAGTATTATGTTATGTCTGTGTATGGTGCCTGAAGATTTCATCTCACCTCGAGAGTTGAAGTGGCATTCCATTGGAGCTGCTGAACAAATGGCCCAGAGTGAGACACCAATCAAGACTATCATCATCGTTCGCTGTCCTGCCATCTCTTCTCTGTACCTCTATCGCTCTTTCTCTGAATCCCTCTCCGTTTCGCGCCTCCATATATACCCCCTAGACTTTTATACGCCCAGGGTATGGGGAGGGCTTTTGCCCCCAGCTCAAGGCGCAGCACCGAGGGGGGGCAGGTTGGTGTGGGTTTTGGTTTTGGGGGGGTTGTGGAGGAAAAAAGGCTGTGGTTTGGCACCATTCGATCTGTTTCTCCGGAGATTGCCATTCTCCGCTCCACTGGGCATGACCTCGAAAAACGATAGAAATACTGACACATCCTGAGATGACTAAGAGCAAGGGAAAGGAGGGAGAGGTGAGAACGAGGAGAGAGGTGAGACTGAAGAGAGAAGAAGGGGTGGCTACTGACGACCATCCTTTTACACATCCTAGGCCATTACGTCAATGTTACTGATGCATTAACACCTAATATACTTGTCACCTGGTGGGTCAAACCCTGGTGATTCAGTATCGCTGAACGTTGCTCTTGAGGGTGGTCAACTCAACAGCATCTGCAGACAGGTGCTACCGTTCCCATCGGTTACTAGGTGCTCCTGATGCACACAAACAGACAGGCTCCTTTCATGGCCAGAGGCCTTCTGGAGGCACTGACCCCCATCTGCTTCCACAGCCTTAGCTCATGATGATGATTTCATGGATGTGTCTCCACTTTGTGACCTCACATGGGCCTGGTCCAGCTGAGGCTTTGGTGTATGTTTGGGAGAGGGAAGCCCGTAAAGAAAGAATTAGACTTTTATTGCACCACTGCTGCAGGTGTGTGTGTGTGTGTCTCAATGTGTATGTGGGTGTATACACATTTCTTGCCAAAAGTTTGGGGACGCCTAGCTTTTCAACATGATTCTAACAAACATGACATGAACTTTAGAAACAACCAACAAACACACTACTACCTTATAGTAATGCCATAGCCCACACGCTTTATCTCCTTTTTACGATGTCCGCACACATTAGCCATTAAACCATTCAGTTGTTTAATGCCACCACATTTATTACCAAATAATTTTCATTTAATAATGTGCTAGCACTGGAGATTTTTAAAAATTGGATAAATGAATAAAAGCACGGGAGAAATAAATGCTTTACAAGAAATGAATTAAAAATCCATGGTGGAAGTCAAACTCCGCAGGTCAGTAGTTGTGACATGCCACTTCCAAAGATCCATGGATTGCACTGATAGCCTTAGGGGAATCCTAAGATATGAAACCCAGAATCTCGCAAATTTGTATACGACATAGGTACACCCTAGGCAGTCTTGCCAAGACGTTCACCCACAGCAGAGGTCCAGAGAGCCAGAAAATTTCAGAGTGCTAAATTTCCTCAAAGACTATATCGTTGCTGTCCAAAGAAAAACATGTATCTCCATTTTTGTTGATTTTTACTTTTATGCCTCATTTGATCACATGAGCTGCTGTTTACACTGTGTGGAGATTTCATAAAGAATGGACCAATAGAAATAACCCAAAACGTCTTGGAAAGACGTCTGGTTCCATTGACTTCCATTCAAATTAAAATAGGTTTTTGGCCTATTCTGTAAAGTTGCCATTTTGGAGATACCTGTTTTTCTTTGGACAGTGACGATATGGTGTTATGCCCCTTCTCCAACGACACATATTTCATATATATATATATATATATATATATATATATATATATAGCAAACCAGAGATAGTGAGCTTTAGTGTTTGATTGTTGATGCACTGACAGTTATTAGAAATGTTAGAATGGTGTGTCCGTGTTGTTAATGTCAGTGTCATGTGACCTCCAACTAATCTACATCAAGCTTAATGCATCTTCTCTGGGCAGTAAAGCCGACTAGTCTGTGCAACTAAACTAATGCTGATGTACATGAACCCGTTTTGGTTACTCCATATTGCTTGTAAAACAAATTCCATTCCATTTTGTTTCAAACTTGTCAAAATCATCAGTATATAGTCAACCTATAGCAGATTTACAGTCTCTCCTGCAGAAAAGAGCCTTGACATGTTTCCTTTTCTAACAACTGCCTGAAACCTGATCAAACTACAACTCACTGTCATTGACATAGAGGGGTCTGGGGGGTAGAAGGTCTGAAGGATCCACGTCTTGTCATTTTCTTATTTTAATTTAAAGCACACAGATCAAAAACTGCATCAAGTATACATTTTCTACATCACAGCCAGGTTTACAGTTTATTTACAGGTTCGCTGGCAAGAAAAGCTGTAAGGTTGTGTTATATGTTAGATTTAGTAAACTCAGATATCCAATAGTATCTCAAGTTTCAACTTTTTAAATACAGTGTAACCTTCTTAGACCTCCTCCGACAGCCTTACCCCTTTCTTCCTGCTCTGTGTTTTGGTAGAGCACATTTTAAGTCACTATATTTTAATAAAGAAGGTGTTGAACCTGGTTGTGTCATCTCTACCAATCGGCAGAAGAATGTTAAGCTACAAAGTCCTCTAGGGGTCACTAAGTCTTTCAAGCCTTAAGCCTTTACTGTTTTATCCTTAGAGAATTATTGCCAAAGGTATCTACGCTAAGCTAATGTAATTAATATGTGCTGTGCCCCAAACAAACAAACCAAACAATTTATTTTTTTTCTTGGTGAGAATCTTAAATGGTTTAGCTTCCCTACTTTGGATTTTAACATCCAAAAGGAAATGCATCCAGCCCAGACCCAAGACCAATCAAACACTTGATTTAAAGTGATTTAAAGTTATTCTTATACAGAAAAAGGGTAAAGCATCATTGGAATATTGTACACCTCTTTTCAGAAAATTGTAACAGGACGTTGGCCCCTTTTTCATTCTTCAATTGGCTAAAACATCTTAAACCATTACACTGAGCGTGCATTGAATGGTCTGTATTACAGTTCATGTTGCCCCTCCCTGCTTTCAGTAATTTTCATGCTCTATTGAAACAGTAAAAAAAAAACAAACATACAAACATAAAAGGATGGCAAACATTTCGCTCTGTATGTTCAGAGAAACTGTAATGTGTAGTTTGTTCTGCCTGTCTCTAGCTTTATGGTGTTTCCTAGGTGCTGGATGAGGTTGATGTGTTGATAGGTAGGCGCGTATGTGTTTTTTGTCAGGTGGGGAAAGGTAGATGTAATAGCCTTGAACA
Source organism: Prochilodus magdalenae (assembly GCA_024036415.1). Classification (NCBI taxonomy): domain Eukaryota; kingdom Metazoa; phylum Chordata; class Actinopteri; order Characiformes; family Prochilodontidae; genus Prochilodus; species Prochilodus magdalenae. The sequence goes on along the minus strand of JAMWET010004884.1, from coordinate 591,501 downwards.
GCACCTTTTTTCCCTGTTAAAGGTCTTTGTAGTTAAACTAGGTGTTGAGTGCGACGGGTTTGTGTATATGTGTGTTTTGGGTCCTGAGGACAGAGTATGTAAGACGTAGTTTAAGAGCGTGTGTAACGAGAAGGTGTGTCCAGAACTCTAGGAAGGTAATGCTCTTTGAGCCAGAACCAAACATTACATACTCACCCTCACATTAGCTCATCTCTCATCCCCTTCGCTATCAAGGTGGAAAAAATTGCGATAGGAGAAAACGGCCTTTTCTTAAGAGGCCCAGGGGCCCCACAATTTTCTGTTTGGAGCCTGCATGCCCCTGTCACCCCCACAGTAGTTTGAGAGGCGTTGAAAGCTCCTTGCTGTGTCAGGACCGCGTTGCTGCTACTCAATGACTGGGCCACGCGCCGCAGTCCGGACAGAGTGACTCACCGCTGCCCCTCAGCTCCCGCACTGTTCCTCTGAGGAGCTCCAGCCCCATGACTCTGCAGCACGTACTCCTTCACCTTCACATTAGTTTTTTGGACACATAATAATTCCTATAAACATGAAGAACAAAAACAGGAACTTAAAATTAAAGGAATGCGTTTGCTAAAAAACATGTTTTTTCCAGCTTTTATTTTAAAAAGGAAGACTAAAAAATTACTCACATAGGCTTCCACCGGGCTCAAAATGAGGGAATGTAAAGAATAGTAAATATGATTTTAAAAACCTTCTTAAGATGTATATACCCCTAGATATATAAGGCTACCCACATGGCTAGTGCATACTTAAATTCTAGTGGATACATATAAAGCCTTCTCAATTTTAGCCTAAATCAATCACGTCGTTAAGAGAATACAGGGGTCATACATGCCAGCAGGTTTATTTATTTTACACATATTAATGATTTATAAGGATATGTATGTTCTGGCTGTCGTGTTTATGGTCTCACTGTATGCTACATTTTTTTAGCATAACATAAATGTCCCTGAGGATGTATGTAATGTAGCATGCTGACAAAAGTGAAGTTAATCAACAAATAAACTTCAAGATATTTCTATATAAAGTGAGTCAAAGTTAAACAACACCAAATGATGCTAGCTTTTATACGATTTGATAACCTGGTTTGGTTGGGTAATTTTTTACCTATATGTCTCAATTAAAACTTGTTTCAATGTTGCCGCCTTACATAAAACCAGAGATGGGTAGGAACAAAATTCATGTGTTACATGTGGAATACGAGGTTTTTCCGTTACAGTAACAGTAACAGTAAAAAGAATCAGATTTTCAATTAAATAAGTGATTACCAGCAGGATTACACTCACATTATGTTCATGCACAAAAGTCTCCTCTTGTCATAATTGGCCTTTTTAATGATAAACATCTCACACAAATGATGTAGAATTACAGAGTTTATAATTTGGGGTCAAAGAGACGATCAACGACATCTATGGAGGGCACAAAATCAGCTGTTTAGGTGCCACCTTTTCTGCAGTCCTGCATCACAACGTATTAGAATATGAGATTTTCTACATACAGTTTATTAAACAGTTTATAAAATATATAAAGTTATAAAAAGAGAAATAATCCAAAATTTAAAAAATGGTGAGGTTACATGACTCATTAGGATTAGGATACGGTTAACAGGTAATCAGTAATCTGTAGCATAAATAGCCCTCCCAACACAATGACGTTTTGTACCTCATCCACCCTTCTCACCAGCCATAATCTGTGAGAACTGATAAATCACCCAACATGCAGCACATGCTAGGAAATACAGATAAAACTTGATTTCTTTTGATTTATACAATAACAAATATGAAAGACAGAGACATGACCAATAACAGCGTAATGTCTTGTTGGGTCACCACAATCCACCAAGGCAGTTTCAGTGTGTTGCTACATAGACTATAAACCATACTGAAGGAATGGAACAGTATTCTTCCCAAAAACGTTCACTCAGTTAGTGTTTTGCTGATGTTACAGGAGAACAGGAAAGAGGAAGTATAGTCATTTAGATCTTATCCCCTTTCCATTTTGGCCCTAAATTGAGGTCAGCATTTTATACAAACCACAGAGCATGGTGGGACGTATTTGCTCAACTGTATTAAGCACTAAACCTGTTTGGAGGCTATGTTGTTAAGTTTCTACACAAATGTGTTCAGGTTTTCCCTTTCATGTTTCAGACGACTGGATTGCCCTTTACACTTTTCATGATGAACAGACCAACAGAAATACTGCTTATGACTTTATAGTGAACACATTTTTGGAGATAGCAGTGATTTGCTACATAGCCTTTTCCGATATATAATGTTCTTGTGTCATGTAGGGAACAGGCTCCTATCACCCAAAACAATCTACAAAACCATCCACTCCCTAAAAATCCACACTGGGTTTCATTAAACTCTATCACATCACCTTTGCCCGGGTCCTAATGCAAACCATGATGCTCACTTTCTACCTTTGGCCTGGTATCTTGGAGCAACTGGAAAGCCTGACCATCCAGAGAACCCCACTATCCCTAGGCATAAAGCCCCAGGAATGCATCAGGGAGAAAGGCCAGAGCCCCTGCTGGGAGCGTGTGGAGCTTTTGGTAGAAGAGCAATTGTCCTTGTCCTCTTAAAGAGCTCTTTAACACTGAGCGGAGCGTGTAATGGAGCGAGGTACTTTGCTGGTGTGGAGACTGACTCATCACATGGCGTTATATAACCTCAAGCCAAGCCGCAGCATGGAAGAGAGAGTTCCGCTCTTGTAACTGGGCACTGATCAGGCTGAAACCAGGTTGTTTGCAAATGTGGATTAAATGAAGGTACAGGCAGTTTCTTGGCTGCTTTTATGGCTTGGTCCTTCCTCTGCCCTCAAACAGAAAGGCAGAAAGTACATTTTGCATGCTGTAGTAAAAGATGATGACACTTTGAGGGTTTTCAGGCCCCAATCTTTTCGTTGCCTATGTACACAGAACATGAGTGAAGCTCTAGCTGCTCCCAATGATGGAGAGAACACAGGGTCATAACTTTTGAAGTCAAGCAGTGTAACAAACACTTGTTCATCACTGGAACTGGCCAAAGAACAACACTCTGGTACAAGGACATGGTCAAATACAGGTCATACTTATCAGTGCCGCAGCCAGTCCAAGAGAGCGCCTACTCCACCATTCAGGGATGTTAGCCTGTTCCACAGCAAAGGTTGGGAAAATTGAACTCTTGATTCCACCAGCAGATTTTCCATTGTGCCTTCACATTCTCCTCCAAGCATGTTGAGCTGTCCAATAACATTGCATTAATGGCAGTTCAGAAAGATGCTGTGATGCTCAATGAGGAAGCACATGCTAGCCTTTACACTCACAGTGCTGAAGGTTTTGTGTGATAGGTGGAGGCCTAGCTAGCAGGAGGAAATTGGGAAGAAAATTAGGGAAAATGCTGAAAAAGAAATCATGCTCTCATGGCATCAAGAACTGCTTAGGCACCTGCAGCAGTACCCAAACCAGCCCCTTTACACTCTCCTATTATTAGAGTTTCACTCCTAATGAGTGTAGTGTAGGGCATGTCTGATTAAGGAAGAAGGTTTCAGTATGTTAATAAGCTTTACCACACTCTTGCAAAAGGAGGAAGCTGCCATCATCATGGCTAAACATAGACCCTTCACTTCCCCATTTATAAGAGACCAAGACATTATAGAAGCTGAAAGAAGAGGATAGTAATGAGAAATGATTTACATAAAATTAAATTTATATTAATGTTTGCATATTTGGAGGAAGTAAGTCAAACACATGTGCCAAAGCAACGTTTTATTGAAAAATGATGTGCCACTAACATATGCATGCTTGCTCTAGATAGGTTTTATAGCACACTCACAAACAGGGCTAATCGCTCTAGAATAACCCTGTATACAGTAAGTCCCCTTTTAACAACGTTAATGGGATTGCAGACAGAATGAGTTTGGAGGGCATTGTTTTGGACTTCTCACCTAGTTCAGTTTCAGCACAACAAGCAATCCTAACTGGAGCATTTGTATTGTTTATATCATACCATGGGTTCTTATATAGGCAAAAGTATTCAGATTATAGCTAGGAGTGACTCAGTTAGGTCCTGGTAAGTTGTCACAGGAAACTGGGAGCCATGCTGACTGCAGTTCATCCCATAGCTGCTGGACACAACAACCAAGACGGTCCCACAGATGCTCAACTGGGGAATTGGCAGGTCAGGGTATTACTTGGTAGTATAAGTCATTCTCTTCCAACCCATTGGCACATTGCATTGTCTTGCTGGAAAATCTTATCCGCCCAGGGAAGGCAATAAGTATGTATAGGTGTAGGTGATCTGCAAGCATGAATTCATGCCCAAATCAGACGACAGTGCCTTTCACATGATTTAGTGGGCCAAGAGAATGTCAAGATGACTTTGTTCACGAACTACAGATAAGTTAAATAAAAAGATTTTAAGCACATGTGCTACTTACTGTCTACTTTGAAATCAAAGTCATATCTTAACATTTGAGGCCTTTAAGCCATATTCTAATTGGGACCAAGTGTACTTCATATTACTAAGCATGATAAAGAAACAATCTAAGACCTTTAGATCTATTAAACTATTAAGCAGTATTTTAGATGAATATATTGTTAAAATTAGTCATTAGTAATAAAACCATCACCTTTTTAAATTATGCATTTCCTTTTTAACAAAGACAACATTAATAGTCAAATTAATCACATAACTGTGGTAGTTATGATAAACAAATATCTGTAAGATTTTTTAATTAAAGGCCTTTACATCTCTGCCATATAATTGTAACATAATATACATTTAAAATGTCAAAAGAAACAACAAGTTTACTGACCAATAAGAAAAGGAGAGAATTAGATCCAGCCAGTCCGAGGTGGGCAGAATGTCTCGCCACTGTGATGTCTAATTCAAGCTGTTTCAGGCATTCTTCCTTTCTTCTTTTTTAAGTGACATAAGGTAAGAATAAGCTATTGCAGTAGCACCTTACTAAACGTATTATTGCTAACTTATTATTACTAACTTATTAGATTTTAAATTTCACATTTTTCACATATTAATCTTCTGAACACTTTTTTAATATAGCTTAAATCCATCATAAGCAACATTCAAACCAAAACAAGACATGAATTGATTTACCTTAGTCTTCAAGTGTTATAACAATACCAACATAAATTCACCCATTAAACATCTTGATAACAATCAAGATCAAAAAATTCTGTAGAACCGAGTTTTCCCAATGAAGTTTGTCCGTCTTCGCTTTCCGTCCACAGTTCAGCTTGTAACGGATTTGGACTCCAATCAGACTAGAGTAATCGATTCAGATTAACTCCATGAACACTAGAGCCCTTGCGGCGTTCGTTGATCTGCTATCGATTGAGTGGGTCTGTTTTCATGATTGTGTTCTGTTTTGCTCGGTAAATAAAGAACGCACCATGGACGCACAGATGGGCAGAAGAAACACTTTGTCAGCACTGTAACTAAACCTTAGCGCAGGTTCTTCCTCACGGATGCTTCATGGTCAGGCTCGCTGACACAAACAGTGATTGTATGCGGTGCCGGAGAGAGTTTTAGCTGATAAAGTGAAAGTGCAGGACTCTCTGTGTCTGTGTGCTAGGCCTGCTGCTCCCACACCGCATCAGTATAAACCTAAACCGTTGGTGTATTTCCGTACTACTGTTTTCTTTAGCGTTTGATTTCTTTGGGGGTTTTTAAGTAATTGACGGTCTGACGATGGACACGTTCAACTATGTTTACAGTTGCGACCTGGACATAAATGTTCAGCTGAAGATGTAAGTGTTTCCTACTGAGTCATTGTTGTTTTGGTGGCAGAACTTACTGACAGCTTGTTGAGTGAGTGAAGTTAGCTGGCCTGTCAGTAGAGCAGCAAGCCCGTGCTATTAAAAGTCACTTAGCTAGATCTGTTTAACTGGTTTAACAGTGGGCTAACGTTAGCTAGCTGCCTATCTACCAGCGCCCATGATGCATGTTCTAATTGAGCTGTGTTTAAGTTCATTTAGGAGAAGGAGGATGAAGGGGAGGAGAAGGAGGAGGAAGAGGAGGGAGTTGTTTTGATAGTTAAATTGTTCTTGTAGCTAGTCTTTTCATAGTTTCTTTTTTTAAAGTTTTTTTTCTAAAAATACCTTAAAACAATTACTTTTTTCAAATTAAATATCTAATTAACATGTCTTGGTATCACAGAATAACTATGCAGGTCATATCTTTGATGTAGTATCCCAAACTCTGGAGAAAATTAGTTGGTATTTGATGTTTTAAGAAAATATGGTTTGAGATACTCAAATACTTCAATACTGTCATAGTCAATTCTTTGACATACTGTTGCCAGAAACAGCACTAGCAAAAATAAAATAATACAATATGTTAGCGAAATACCAAAAAATGCATGGTTTTCAGTATTTAGTATATGCAATAAATACAGTTAAACAGGACTATTTCCCCACTTTGTAATAAAACATGTAGTTGGTCAATGTTTGACAAGTACTGAAGGTATTCGTGTTCAGAGAAGCGTATTGTTACATGACATTACTTATCACAGTAACAATGTATATGTGCTCAGCCCTAGAACTCAACTCCACATGGCAAGGCTTCCCTAGCACTGTCAGGTTATTGTCTCACTTATGAATGAATTGATTGGGATCAGTGAGTGGTAATCAGTTGTATTTACGCAGGTGCATGTTCTCAAGTTCAGTTTTATGAGATACTTTAGTGCTTTCTCGAGTCATTTTCAGTAAAACTCAGAAATATGTGTGTGGAAAGTAATCTACATTTTAGGCATTTCCTTTTTCGGTACAAATGTGTTTAATGTTATTCTGTTATATTGTTGACCAGTTGCTTCAGTTGGTTATAGGAACGTCAGTGCCATCTAGTCAAAATAAGAAGATTAGTACCTAACATGCGTATCAACCAGGTCTTATGTTAAAATATGCATATTGTGGTAAAATGCAGTTCAAGAAGTTGCTCAGTATTTTAGTAGCTTTATAACCTGGCACTTTTGTACTTGTACTCAATTTTCTTAATAATGTACCTTTATTTGTGACATTGTTTCATAGAAGTAACGACACGTTTACTGTAATATGAATTTGGACTACTCTGGGTCTAGGCTGAAGACTGAAGATTTCATATTTGATTAGCAGTCTTTGCTAATGGAACCTCATAACATTGTATTGTACAATGCCTTATTGTGGCATAGTTAATGTATCTTAGGTTGAATGTATCCTATTTGCAATTTTTTGTAAAACATTGAGCTACAAATTTGCTGTCCCAATACATTTGTGTAATATTATTGAGTAATTGTATTATTGACTAATCTATTAAACATAATTTGTTTGGCCCAAAAAAAGGAAACCTAAATCAAACTTCCCATTACGGCTGTAAACAACGTGACTCAGCTAAATAAAATGATGGACCACATGGCTGTTGTAATGGTGCTAGTGAAATTCATTGCACTTCTGAGTCTCAGGATTCTGATAAACGCTCATGCAGAGAGATGTGATCGCACATCAGCGCCTATTAAAGCCACACAGTGTGGAAAGGAACCAACGCCCTCCCAGATTCTTCCATGATAAGCCATTCTTATGGAGACAAGTCATCCAATTATGAAACATGTTGGCTCTGTCTTTTTAAGCCCTAACACCAGCCCCCCACCCTACAGGACCCTAAGAGCCAGAGATTTATCATGAAGTGATAAATATGATCTCAGTAATGTTCCTCTCTGTAATTCCTGTTCTTGGAATTTGTTTGTTTTTCATAGAGGAAGTTTGGAGGGCAAGCGCGAGCAGAAGAGCTACAAGGCCCTACTGGAAGACCCAATGCTGCGGTTCTCCGGCCTCTACCAGGAGAACTGCTCTGACCTGTATGTGACCTGCCAGGTGTTTGCAGAGGGAAAGCCACTGGCCCTACCTGTTCGCACATCTTACAAAGCCTTCAGTACGCGATGGAAGTGAGTGTGGTTGATCAGCCTAGACATGTTCGGGGTCTGAAGTTTGCTTCCTTAGTTTGCCATTGTGAATTACACCGCTATAAAAAGAGAAATGTTACGTTCCTGAAAAAGTGCTAAAACCGTCTTGATGTCTGAAATATTTTTGTATTTTGGTCTGTGTCATAAACAACATGCGCACTGCTGAAATTGTATTTCTAAATCAAAGCTTGACCAGAACTTAATTAGGAACAAGTTTGTGATGATTTTGACACATAATATCACCAATGCTAACCGGTGATTATAAGCTTTGTTTGGTTGTTTTCTACATTATCCATACTTTACACACCAAACGTATCTCCTAGAGATCTGCATTCCTGTAGAGTTTCTGCATCTAACATCTAAGATGCCCCCCAGCAATAATAATGCGGTTGTTCTCAGACCAGTCCTCAGAGAATTAAAGGTGGGGCATATTTTTGACATCTGAAGTTGGGTTGAAGCAAAAGTGTGGACCATGTGAGGATTCCTGAGAACCAGTGCGCTAATACATCTGATCCAGCCAGTCCAGGAAGTTAAATATCTGCTGCAGGTTGCAGATTGTAGTAGGAGCTACACTTTGCAGATGGTTGGGTCGGGTTAACACTGTGATGGATGTATTGATGGATGGATGGTAAGATTAATGAATGAAGTGAGTGATTGATTGACTGACTGAAAATTGACTGAACTGTTGTTTGTGTTTGTTTGTGTTTATAGCTGGAATGAATGGCTGAGGTTGCCAGTAAAGTATCCTGACCTGCCTCAGAGTGCCCAGGTAGCTCTTACCGTGTGGGATGTTTACGGACCAGGTCGTGCCACGCCTGTAGGAGGCACCACTGTTACCTTGTTTGGCAAATACGGGTGAGACTGTTATGTAGACATAAGTGGCAGCCTCCAGGATTTTTCTGTAATCTGCTCAGAAGTTATATTGGTTTCTGCTAGGTGTGTAAATCTCTGGCCTCACAGCGGTTTGAAACAGTGCATCATAAAATGTCAAATTTCATAATGTTAAATTTCAGTTCAGTTATTTTGCTGTGATTCAGTGTTGTTATTTAGAAACATACACAGACAAGTGGAATATAGGCATTAAAACAGTACACCAGCACTTGGGAGTTGTATTTAAGTATCTCAGAAATGTCTATGTTAAAAAATAACTGCTTATTTTATTTGATGTCACTACAAATTATTACAATCATTACTAACATTTAAAATTGATTGATTGCTACCTACAGTATTTTTAACCCTCTGTTTACACCATTGTAATGATTTTTATTCTCTCTCTCCTTAACGATATCCCTCTCTCCTTCCCATCTCTCTCTCCCCCTAACGTTATCCCTCTTTCCTTCAATTCTCCTGTTCAGAATGTTTCGACAGGGCATGCATGATCTGAAGGTGTGGCCTGGAGTGGAGGGTGATGGAGCAGAGCCCACATGCACGCCGGGCAGAACCAGCAGCACTCTGGCTGAGGATCAGATGGGAAGACTAGCTAAGGTTAGAGCATGAGTGCATATACGCATACAGTTGTGTGAACAGTTTGGGTGCCCCTGATATTTTGTTAAGTGTCTAAGTGATAATAAGTTAACACGCAAAGATCAGACTTCTGTGCATTTTAATGAATAATTAATGTTTATTTGCTGTATTGTACATAATAGGAAAAAAAATAAAATAAAATGTGGCCTGTATACCTTTGTTGCAATATGATGACTTTTTTGTGTGTTAAAATAGGGACAAAATGCTCCATTGTGTTCTCACTAGTAAAGGTGGAGGTAGGAATTAGGCAATAGCTAGCTAACATAGCATGCAGGTTGGTCAGGGGTGTTCAAACGTTTGCTGACGACTGTAGGTGTTACTTTTGCCTAAACCCATTTTTGGATGGGTTCTTCTTTTATGTGATCATGTTGTGAATGAGTGAATGAATAGTTAGATTGTGAGAGAGACACACAGTGTTCACAGTGTTTTTGGGTGGTGAGCCTGTGTGTATCAGTGCGGAGTGAAAGAGACGAGACAGGAAGGAGAGAATGTGTGTATGTGAGATATAAAAGGACTTGCTGTAACTGCTGTCTGTTCCAGGGTCCAGACCTGGAGCTACTTAGTGATGTGAGTATAACAGTAAACAGAGGACAGGAATGCTGACTGTGTGTGAATGTGTACATGTCACTGTGTGTGTATATGAATGAACGTGAGCCAGTGTGTTTGAGAGCTGTCGAGCTTTGTCTCAGTGTTCTGCCCACATACAGTATAGTATGCAGGAGGACACTGGAGGCAGTGCCTTTATCTCTGCTCTTTTGTTCTGGACGGATTGCTTGTGGAGAGCATTTTTAACCAGCTGATTTCCTTTTGGAATGCTTTCCCAGTTTGTGTGGCACTTGCAGTATCTGACATGTCACATTTGGACCAAAACCACACTGATTTCCTTTTTTGTTTTTGCGTTTGAGATGAGGGTTATGTGGTGGCACTAATTATGATGAGTATATTTTACAGTGCTCACATTTGGTAAGATGAAAACCACAATTCATACAGCAAGAGGCCAAATGCTTTTTTGAAATCAGAGTATCAGACTTCTTCTCTTTACTCACCAAGAGCATCTCCAGAGGTGGAAAGTGACGGCAGTGTTAACTCTTGTTTCGTTTTTCTTTATATCACCACTTTTAATTTGCTGTGGTTTTTGGATTCTTAACACTAGTGGGTGGCACGGTGGTTATAAAGGCTGCTTGTCAAGAGCTTCAGCCGTTGTTGCATATGCTCTTCTGTTTTCTTATCTGTGCTTAAATGATCTAACCAGGAGCAGGACCTTCAACATGATTGACAAGAGATTACAAAACCCCGTCAGGACAGTGCTATTTCATGTTGGACTGTACCTCAGTAGATATCTCTGCAGCATGACTCATAAACGTCTTTGATAAACTGTTATTTCTTTACCGTAGATAATTGTTTTAATTTTGTATAATAATTTATAATTTGTGTTAATTTTTTAAATCTGAATATCCCACATATTGCTCCTTTAATGAGTGTCATACTGTCAGCTCACATCAGTAGTTGGTGTATAAGTGTATGAACTGGGAAGTGAAAAGTAGCTGATTAGATGTCATCCCATTAGCATTAACTCAGATTGTTCTTATATTTTTTAACTGTTAAATCCTATTTTTCCATCACTTATGTAGTAATACAGTAAATTGTATGCTTTTCCACATTCATTTTCATGTGGTACTAGAAATATCATGATGCATTATGTGTATTTTGATAAGGCACTCAGGTATGACAGTGTTGTTTCATTGCCATTTTGCCCACCCTTTTTTGAGACACTTGGTGTTTTTAATGAACATTGAATCTTACTAACCACGCTCCAGTAGTTTTCTCTGGTTTTTGTACTGACCACTCACTAAGTGATTTGATTCGCTAATGAGTGTGAATGCACGTTTGAAGCTGTTTGTTGCTGACATACTGGTGTGCTCTGATTGGCTGAGGTTTTTATTTTTTTTGTTCACAGCACGACACGCTTCTGCCACTGTTACATTTTCTTGTTCTTCGTCCGTCATTCAGACACTTGTTCTGTCTCTGTCCCTCTGTCCTCCCCTTGCTCTTTCTAGCTGACAAAGGCACATCGTCAGGGGCACATGGTGAAGGTGGACTGGCTGGACCGTTTGACCTTCAGAGAGATTGAGATGATTAACGAGGTGAAGCTTTCAGGAGTTGCACATATTGACACTTATGACACATAATTGTCCAAATTGACTAAAAGGCCTTTACTTTAGAGCTTAAGCCTACCCCCACACATAAGTACTTTAGATATAAGGGGCTAAGCTTGAAAGGCCAGTTTTCTGGGCAGTTGTGATCAAGCTCTAGTGATATGTAAATATCCAAACCTGTTGAATGTGGTATCATATGTAAATGTGTGTTCTTTACAGAGTGAGAAACGCAGTTCCAACTTCATGTACCTCATGGTGGAATTCCCCCGAGTCAAAAATGGAGAGAAAGAATACAGCATAGTTTACTATGAAAAGGTATGTAGGCCTTGGCTCAGCAGAACAGCCAGCGTATACATTAATAACACAACATCTGCATCTTTTGAGCTTTTTATCAAAGGCAGTGGCGTTGAGATGGATGTACTGCTCATACCACCTGATGCAACATACAGCACCAAAGCTGTGTTGCAACGATATAATGTGTTTAACATTGTGGTTTTAATGTAAGACTGTTCTTTGACCCTGGAAATACAAATTTATATATTGTCACATGTACTTCATTATCATTGTATTTATTAAAACAATATACTTCTAATAAACAAGCTCTTACCCAACCTGACAACTTCAGATATAGAAACTTTTTTTCCTAAATAAATAAATCTGCAAGATCTATAGAACTAACTACAGCGTTTGTCTTGATAGTCCAGGAGAAAGCATCACTGCAAAATATAATATCTTAGCAAGTGTAATCATCTCAAATATAGTTCATATATTTCTGAGGTATCTGAAGGTATTTTAAGTATTTCATTCTTTTGGCAGATCATTTTGCTTGTTTCATACATTTCTTTCCTGAAATGATCTGCCCATACATTGAGAATATTGAGATCTGTTATGATAATATGACCTCAAACAAGTAAAAGCATGTAGAAATAAGTTACTATATAACTAATAAATAAATAAATAATACATTTGTTCATCAATCCTGTGATTTAGTAATTTTCTTGTAATTCTCTCTAAATTAAAAATGTTAGATACAAAGTCTAGATTATGTTTTCCTTTTATCAGGAAATAGTTGGTTGAGACACAGTTTTATAATGTGCCAGAAACATTCTAAGAGGAGCACAATCAGTTCTCTCAGACTGCAGATATTGTCTTTCTTGTATGTGTAGTAGCTGGAACAACATTAAAAAAAAACAGTTTATGTCCAAGAGTAAAATCAGGGGCATTTACAGGGAGTTTGACACCCTGGTGCTCCTTTAGCCTGGGAAGTCTTTACACTTCGAACATTGCTGGGAGGATTTGATTGCATTCAGACACAAAACTTATAGCTATAGTTCTTATAGTTCTGTTGCTCCACAACCCAATGTTGAGGTGCTGTATACCCCTCTGGTTGACATTCGAGATTGGACGTGGTTACCTCCTAAGCATCCTGGTTTATGGGCAGTGGTTTTCTGTGGATATAAAAGCTGTGTGTGTTCAGCTAAACACCTTTGTCAGTAATGGGTGCATCTTAAAGTAGCTGTATTTAATAAGGGGTGTCTGGATACTTTTGGTTTTGGACACGTAGTGCCCAGTTGTCCTTGAAGCCACTAATCGTAAAGTGTTTGTCATAACTACCAACTTTGTATTTAAGTGAAAACATATATTTTATACAATCTGCATTTGTGTGACTGCACAATAGCTGCCTGTTGCTATGACAGCCACTAAGTCGATGGACAGATTTGCCTTGCGGGACTTTGACCACAGTTTGCATAGTAACCTGTTATTGCTTCTATCTCTGCAGGATGGAGATGATTCCTCCCCTTTGCTGACAAGTTCAGACATAGTTAAAGTCCCTGACCCCCAGATGTGTATGGTAAGTCTAGAACATGGCACTCAAAAAGAAACTTTGGTGGAAGAGGGCAAAAAGAGGGACGTTTCTGAATATATGGACCCTTGTCTATCTGTATATTCAATGTGACTTAATTATTGACCAATATTTGTTGCTGCACCTTATTACTTGTACATCACCTGTATACATGCACACTGACTGCCTATACCTTCAGTATTTAGGTGACTGCCAGATAATCAGTATTTGTGTAGCTAGTAAACGTAACTGTGAAATTATCTGTGCAATATCTTTCAGTAGACTTGTATGGTTTCTGTTTGTATTTTATTGTAATTTTAACCTAACAATACAGATTTATTTATTTTTCTGTAATTTCTCATTTCTGCAGTATTCTGTGAACCTACACTTTAGTCTACCTCTTGTTCTCTATCTGTTCTACTGCTATCCTTCTGCTGTAACAATGCGGATTTCCCCATGTGGGATGATAAAGGTTATCTTATCTTTTCTATCAAATTGTTTTGTTGTGGTCTAGGAGAATCTGGTGGAGAGCAAACATCACAAGCTGGCCCGAAGTCTGCGGAGTGGACCATCTGATCATGACCTGAAGCCCAATGCTGCCACCAGAGACCAGCTCAATGTGAGTGCGGAAAAGAAATAACGGAATAAAGTGTGATTAGCAGTGAGTGGACTGGTGCAGATTGTGGCAGTGTTTGTGTGTATCTGCAGATCATCGTCAGCTACCCGCCCACTAAGCAGCTGAGCTCTGAAGAGCAGGACCTTGTGTGGAAGTTCAGATATTACCTCACTACTCAGGAAAAGGTGTGTTTCTGTTATTTTTTCTAGTTCCCAATCGGTTAGTCCGATAAAGCATGGGGTGTTATGGCTTTATAGATTTATCAACAATGATTAAACCAGAAATGCACACATTAGAGTCTGTTTGGCTGTTAGAAACGCATTGTCAATTCTTCCTGACCTAGTTTTTTAACATTGCTTCATTCAGTTTAGCTATAAATCCACAGCTAGTAAACTCCCTCTCAAATCTCCAACTTCTTAAATATGTGTGTGTTTTTCAGGCTCTGACTAAGTTCCTCAAGTGTGTGAACTGGGCATTGCCGCAGGAAGCAAAGCAGGCTTTGGAGCTGCTTGGGAAATGGAGGCCCATGGATGTAGAAGACTCTCTGGAGCTGCTCTCCTCCCAGTTCACCAACCCCACTGTCAGACGCTATGCTGTGGCCCGGCTGCAGCAGGCTGATGATGAGGTGAATGTACTAAAATAGTACAGACTGGCTGTGATAAACTGCATGCTGTTCAGTAAGAGAGTATAGCCAACTTTGAGGGAGTACAGACTGTGCTGTGACAGAGTACAGATTGTATTCTCTTTTTACTTTGAAAGAATCCAGGCTGTGCTAGAAGAGGGTACACACTGTTCAGACCACTACTCCAACTCTGGCCCTATTTACACTCATGGTGTGAGCAGTGGTTACAAAGTCAGCAGGGTTCTCTGATAAACCTAAAATAAATAAACCTAATGGTTCAGGTAGCTGTCTTATTGGCCTTGCTGATACAATTGGCCAAAATGTGTTGTGCCAAAGTGGTAAACTGACCCAGTGTGTATACTGTGGTGAGTTCAGTAGTTCGCTGTGCTTATCACTGATCTCTACCCAGCAAAAAATCTGTACCTGCAATCACAATAATGTATTTAAAAGCGCCGGAGTGATTTGTCATTCATTCAGCTATCATTGTGAATGCAGCTTCTCAGCGCTGGGTGCATGTCTAGCATCATACGTTAATCACACAGGCTCGTGCGTCTTACTACTTTAATATGTCAGTACTGCTATCTAGTCATGGGCATACTGCCAGGCTTCATCCTGTAGTACTTATATGGTCTTTGATTGCCTGTATTTTTATAAATCCTGGGACACCGTTGTTTTGTGTGTACAATAAGCCTTAAGGTCTTTATTATAAAAGAAAAGCAGACTTGGGTATCACAATGCACAAATCAGTTGGATGTGGCCCGAGTTCTAATTGTGGAGGTCGTTTAAACACATCTGAGGTTGTTTGACGTGCACAGACCCCATGACTCGAAGGCTAAAACTCTCCAGGTGTGAAACACCATGAGAGTTTAAATTGTATTCTCTTTCTAACTTTGATAGAGTCCTGGCTATGCTATGAATTACTGGCAGGGCTTTGAGTGAGGCTAGACTGTGTTGTTAGAGACCACAAACAAATCCTCCAACAGAACTGATTGTGCTGTAAGCGTAGAGACTTGTTTAATAAGGAAATAAAGCTGTGCCGTGACAGGGTACTGATTGTGCCATAAAAGATTACAGAGTGTACTCTATCTGTACTATGAGGAAGTCCAGACTGTGCTGTAAGAGATGGTACATAATGTTTATTACATTGCCATATGACCAATTAATATATAACTATGCCACAGAACATAACTAACAAAAATCGCTTGTCTCCGTTTGTAGGATCTACTGATGTACCTGCTGCAGCTGGTTCAGGCTCTGAAGTATGAGAACTTTAATGACATCCAGGGTGGTCTGGAGCCTGGCAGTAAGCGGGACAGTCAGGGCCTGGGTGAGAGCTCAACTGTGGGCGATTTGGACAGGTAAGATGCCGCAATTAATGAGTACAGCTTTCAGCTGTGGATTAGGATCGTCATATGTATTAATAAATGTAAAAAGTTAAAAAAAGAGTTGAAACAAAAACAACAAAAACTCTCAATCCCTCCCTTACCTTAGATGTAATCGATCATACATAGTTCACTACAGGTCTGCACTGATGTTCAGGTCGCAAATTCAACACTGATGGTTCCCAACATGCAGGCGTTAAGGCTGTGACTACAGTCTTGAAGCTATGTGGCACATAATTAGCACTAGCCGGTGCTATGTGGTTGACCTCAAACCTTTGAGCCATTGGTCACATCTGGGAAAAAGGGAAGATCGTCCACATGTGATTTTTGTCCGAATCGTTTAGGGTAGTCAGATGGTAAAAACAAGGAAGTAAACAGTGAGGAAGTTCTGAGATTTATTTGGTGTTAATATGATTATGCTAAAACAGTTCTCAGATTGTGTCCGCTGCCATGACGACCCCCAGCACTCAGAAAGGCAAAGAGGGAGCAGATGGAGAGAATCTGGAGGTAAGAGAGCAGAAGTTAAGAGGAGGAGGAAGATGACGATGATGGTCCTGTTGATGGTGTGTAACTGTGTGTATGTGATGTGTATTCTGCAGCAGGATCTGTGCACCTTCCTTATATCACGTGCTTGCAAGAACTCAACTCTAGCCAACTACTTGTACTGGTAAATCTTCATGCTCACTCAAAATGAGTACATTTTAGAATGTGCATGTACTTCTGAATCTGAAACTGTGTGTGTGTGTTTGATACTATTAAAGGTATGTTATAGTGGAGTGTGAAGACCAGGACACACAGCAACGAGACCCAAAAACTCATGACATGTATCTGAACGTGATGAGGAGATTCAGCCAAGCTCTGCTTAAAGTAAAACATACATCAACACTAATGCCCACACACACATTCTCTGTATCAGCTGACATCAACTCACATTTACTCACATTTAATCTGTACTGTTTTATGCTGAAGTTTGTGCAGCCCGGGTCAAATTAGTCTTTTTTGTTGATTTTCTAAATGACAATAAATCAGCATATCCTCTATGAAAACACATTTTATACTGTTTATTTGCTGAACTTAACATATGGAGAGAAAGTAAAACATAAAACGTGGCACGCACAGCATTTCTGCTTTACTTTTCCCCAATCAGTTAAACTCAGTAAATCACTAGCAACTATCCACTCAAACAAATGTCCACGTTGTTCCATGTAGAACATATGGTAACTTATTTTCACTTAGAAAGTCAGCAAGACAGTCATTCGACCATGGCATGTCTTGCATTCTTATATATAAAATGGTACTCAAGGTATCACACATCCATGTCATCACATTCTCCCTGCTGTTGCTGTTGTAAAAGATTTTTATTACAGACCCACTATTGTTAAAAAGTTCAAAATTATATTTACATTATTCACAATTAACTCTTTGCATTGTAGATAGAAAAGCTATAAACGAGAGACCAAACAATATTTTACTCAACATTTCAATTGGCAGCAGAAAGACAATACTGCAGTTATACTGTAATAATCTATTTATAGTGCTTCTTGTTAATGTGGTTGGATTAAAGTAGTTGACAATAATGATGATCATTTTGAAACTCTTATATTGTAATACACAGTTCTCTGATGATTGTGCTTGTCTTTCCTTCTTAGGGTGATAAGAATGTGAGAGTGATGCGGTCTCTCCTGGCAGCACAGCAGACATTTGTAGACAGACTTGTGCAGCTCATGAAGGCTGTTCAGAGAGAGAGCGGCAATCGCAAGAAAAAGGTTGGTCTCCTGCAGTCACATGCAAACCTCACAATAGTTTTTTTGAAAAGGAAAGTTGTCAGTCTCCTACATGAACTGGAGAAAAACACGGTTCTATATTTTACATTTCTCTGTACAGGGTAGGTTATGAAAGGATGGGCTGAAAATTCTTTGTTTTATGTTTTTTTCCTCCAGCCTTACATACGCTTACGTAAATGAATTGACAATACATATGTGCATACGTCATGCAAAATGTTGTTTCTCTATCAGACGGAGAGGTTGCAGGCCAACTTTTAGTGTTGGTTGATAATGAGTAGAAGGGTAATATCTGTCTGAGATTGAGAAAATTCCTCTGCCATAAGAATGTGGAGCCACAGGTTCGCATCACATCAGACTTTCATACCAGATACTGCAGCACATAAGTCTTTTGCATAGGCCATATTTTTTCCCCATTATGTTAAATTCTGCACATAAATAGCAAATTTGTATGAACATGTTTAGGTGTATTCTCTGTACAGGAAGTATGAACTTCTGAAAATTGTTTTATTTTTTTCCCTCCAGCCTTTACTGTAAATTTGACCCCCATGTGCATACGTCCCTGTTGTTTTCTCTATCAGACGGAGAGGTTGCAGGCACTGTTGGCTGATAATGAGAAGGTAAATCTGTCTGAGATTGAGCCCATTCCTCTCCCACTGGAGCCACAGGTTCGCATCAGAGGAATCATACCAGATACTGCCACACTCTTCAAGGTATATTTCTAAATCTGTCAGATAGTTCTGGTCAGAATCCACGTTATTCGTTAACAAGTTAATTCCTACATCTGTTTGAACTTCATGTGATCGCAGTTCCTGTTCCTTTGCACATGATTCCCATTCTCTCTATTTGTCTCACTCACCCTTCCCCAACTTTCTGCCCCAGAGTGCCCTAATGCCAGCTAAGCTGATCTTCAAGGCTGAAGATGGGGAGCAGTATCCTGTAATCTTCAAACACGGAGATGACCTTAGACAAGACCAGCTCATCCTGCAGATCATCTCACTGATGGACAAGGTCTGATACATCACCATGTACAAACCCATGCACACCCAGAAACACTAAATATATATATATCTGAGGCCTTGTATCTTTTTTTTTTTTTCATATTGCTTTTTAAAGTTTTTATTTTATTATTAAAAAAAGAATAAAGATAATATGCACATGTACATTCTTGCATACAGTAGTCATAATATTATATTATTTTAGGATATAGCCTAGATTCCTAATGCCCCCAAAACGTTCTGCCCATTGTGTTGGCATTTTCCATGTCTCTGCCCACTGGTACATATTGAAGCATGGGCTGTATGTAAATAGAAATAACTAATCCATACCAGTCAAAGATCGTTATATGTTATTGAGTGCTTTGGGTTGAAATAGTAAACCACACTTGATGACATTTTCAGTGCAAAGGAAATGTATCTCTCTTGTAAGATGGGCAGCAACCTGTTAGAAGACACATGGACACATACACGTTATGTCTGGACTGCATGTCTTAAGCCTTTTCTCTTCTCCACAGCTGCTACGGAAAGAGAATCTGGACCTAAAGTTGACGCCATACAAAGTGTTGGCCACCAGCACCAAACACGGTCAGTCCTGGACTTTGTCTGTTTGGTTTTACTTTGATGTAAGAACACAAAAACTATAATATAATATAATATAATATAATATAATATAATATAATATATTCATGTATCAACTGTGCTTTTGTGCGCCGTTTCAGGTTTTATGCAGTTTGTGCAGTCGGTTCCTGTGGCAGAAGTCCTGGCTACTGAAGGCAACATTCAGGTGGGAAACATTGCTATAACTAGTACACAACTCTGCTTATTTCTTGACTTTAATTATACTGGAACACAAGAAAAGGTAAAATGAAGTGTGTTCTTTTCTTTTGTTCTCCTTTAATGTTTAATTCAGCAAGTAGCCAGATGTACCTGGAGGATATACTTAGTTTCACTTAAAACATCTTAAGCTGTGTGCAAATGGCTGCCAGTGTAGATTTAATTACCTCTTAACAAAAGGACAAAGTATGTTTCACTGTCCATTCACTTTCAGACTGCACTCTAAATTCTATAAAGAAGCCATCCTGCATTTAGAGAGCATTTAGTTTTAATTAAAGTTAGAATGAGAACTTTATCAGCTGTCTTTCATAACAATCCTGCAGAGTTTCTTCAGAAAACATGCCCCCAGTGATAAAGGACCTTACGGCATCAGCTCTGAGGTGATGGACACGTACGTCAAGAGCTGCGGTGAGCCAGACCTCTCTCACAGCTGCCTGTATATTTGTCTATGAAGGAAAATGCCTATTATGCCCTTGAAGGGGTTTTCTTTTTGACTGTGTTGAATTACATATTAGTTTTGACTGGTCACATAGTTGTTTTTTATTTTTATTTTTTATTTATTTATTTTTTTTCTTAAACCTGTACTTTGTGTATATTTCAGCTGGCTACTGTGTGATTACGTACATCCTAGGAGTCGGGGACAGACACCTGGACAATCTACTCCTTACCAAGACTGGTACATTTACTTGGCCCTCTCCTTAGTAGTATGCTATAATGTGTATAATGCACTGCGTGTGTTCATGACTCATCCTTTCCTTGGTCCTGCAGGGAAACTGTTCCATATTGATTTTGGCTATATTCTGGGGCGGGACCCCAAACCGCTGCCTCCGCCAATGAAGCTGAGTAAGGAAATGGTGGAGGGCATGGGTGGCATGCAGAGCGAACAATACCAGGAATTCAGGAAACAGTGTTACACTGCCTTCCTCCATCTGCGCAGGTAACATGCACACAGAAACCCCTCCATTAGTGCATTTCAGATAAAGAAGCAGGGAAGCACGACAGTTTCAGGGTCCTATCAGTATCGGCTCATATTTGGTTAAAAATGTTTTTTGTTTTTTGTTTTTCTTGTATTTGATGTATTTATTGTGCTCCAGAAAAATATTTTTATTTAAAATTTATTAATTTTTGCTACATTTGTCACACAGAGATAAACGTTCAGTTTCTGTGTAATGCTAATCCAGGTGAATATGGCGGATATGTACATAAAAAGTATTGGCTATCGAGCCATCGTTTCTGTATCTATGCATTCTGTATCTATTGTTGCATTATTTTTTAGGCAGGCATTAGGCCTTAACCCTAAGCTATTCATAAGTGTGGGCAGAAGTCTGCATATATTCACCCAAACTGTTCTCTTATCAGACAGACAAAAAATACATATTTGGCAAGCATATTAAGGATTGTCAGCATAACACAGTGTTTCTAAACTGTGCATGGCCGGGGGGCTGCAATTTAAACCCTCAGTTACACATCAATTCATCAGTGAAAGTACCAGCTATGATGTCTTGTCGTTTGTAAGGCTTGATGAACATATGACATTGCCCTCTTCCAGATACTCCAACCTCATTCTGAATCTGTTCTCTCTAATGGTGGATGCCAATATTCCTGACATCGCTCTCGAGCCTGACAAGACAGTTAAAAAGGTGAGTTATGTTGCATATGTCATGTGTGCAGTACATTAATACATGGTTCATATTTGCTCTAAAGAATAGTTTATAATATTTGTTTTAATACTGCAGCAAAAAGCTCAGCGTCAGTATCTGAAATTGACATTAGATGCTGACAAGGGGAATGATTAAATCCTAATAATTCAATATTTAGTGCTTGTTCAAATATATATGGAAATCTGAACTCATTTTATTTATTTTTTGACCCAAGGAAATAACAAAATCCAGAGAAGCATGAACGCAGCTGATATTGCGGCTCATATTATGCAAAGTGTGCTCTTTATGTAACGGTAGACACATCATTGAATATTTAGGACATTGTTAAAATGGGGCAAATTGTACTTAAGAGATTGTTGCTACACTTTAAGGCATACATAAGTCAGAATACGGCACACGGGTCCATGTGGTAAAGAGTTTACATTAGATATGTGAAGTACCAGACATGGGAACAAGTCACTAAGTTGCAAGTAACAAGTAAGTCTCAAGTCTTAACAATCAAGTCACGAGTCAAGTCCCAAGTCAATACAAGCAAGTCTCGAGTCAAGTCCCAAGTCAATACAAGCAAGTCTCAAGTCAAGTCCCAAGTCAATACAAGCAAGTCACAAGTCAAGTCCCAAGTCTTAAACTTCGAGTCCTAGTCAAGTCACCAGATGTCATTTCAATATTTCACATAACTGATGCAGCTGATTCGTAGTATATTAAACTGACATAATCATAAATGTTTTTAAAGTTTGTATTTAGTATAACAAAAACAACTTGCATCATCTCAAACAGTTCAAACAACAAAGTGCTATTTTACTTAACAGGAACAAGTAGTGCAAATCGTTAATTAAATAATTTGAGGATTAAATAACCTGCAAAGTACTGTGCAGTAAACAAAGTACTTACTGTAATCTCTAATAGATATGTACTAAACGCAGTATGAAAAAAAGAATGTGACATTATACCACAGTTTACAGCAACAAAAAGTCAAGGTTTATGGATTAAAAAAAATTAGGAAAGGACAAGAATATCATATGATTCATGATATCATATGAGCTGTTTCAGTATGCTATAAATTTCTGTAAACAGGCTAACAAAGTGCACTACATCATTGTTTCTCAACCCTGGCCCTGGAGGCCCACTGCCCTGCACTTTTTATTGTTTTCCCTTCTCCCAACACATCTGATCCAACTAATCACCTCATAACCAGCCCAATACTGAGTTAAAATAGGTGCTGAAGCAGAAAAAAACAGTAAAATGTGCAGGGCAGTGGGCCTCGAAGGCCAAGGTTGAGGAACACCACACTATAATGAAATAGTAGAACACATTCCACCTACAGGAATTTTTAATGACATCACATTCTAAACCCATAAGCGTTGTGTGACCAATGTGTGAACTGCTGTGTTTGACACTTTTCTGCTCTATGCTAATTCACCACGTCGTGGCTGAGATGCTGTGGTTCCTAAACACTTTAATTTTCAGTAAAATCTCTCACAGTGAACGGTGTGAGAGAGGGACGAACAGAGGACAACAGCGTTGTTTACATTCGCTGTTGTTTATTATTATGTCGCTACGTTTGCTAGCTTGCTAACTGCTATACGCGAAATATACACAGCACAGACTTACTGTTCTTTGTGCAGTCTCAAATGTCGAGTTTGAAGTGGTTGCATCTCAATCTGTGATCTTGACTCCACATGTCTTGCATACCGCAGTTCTTCTTTTATTTACTACATTATAATCTTTGTAGTTGAACAGGATTATTTTTGGGATTATGTTGCTCGTCTTCTCCGCACAAATTCAACACTGGCGCCCCCCTCAAAGCTTCCCGTGATTGGCTGTACGGTTACGGCTTTACTTGTTGCTAGGTTACGGATCATCTGGGCTGAGCGGCTCAGCTCCCTAGCGTTACAGCGCCATTTAATATAAAATGATCCAGTTATGTGATTCAGTTTTACTTATTCATTATGTTAAAGTAGGGTTGTCAAGTCTTTTCGAGTCTTAAAGCTCAAGTCCAAGTCCAAGTCAGTAAAGGTAAAGTCTAAGTCAAGTCGCAAGTCTTTAGTAATGTTGTCGAGTCAAGTCACAAGTCATCAGTTTAGTGACTCGAGTCGGACTCGAGTCCAAGTCATGTGACTCGAGTCCACACGTCTGTGAAGTACATATTGGGATATAAATGTGAAGAAGAATCCTGTATTGTATTGTATTGTATTGTATTGTAAAGCTTTCTGTCACTTCCTCTTCCAGGTGCAGGATAAGTTCAGATTGGACCTGTCGGACGAGGAGGCTGTTCACTACATGCAGAGTCTCATAGATGAGAGTGTGGGAGCTCTGTTCGCCGCTGTGGTGGAACAGATACACAAATTTGCTCAGGTACAGAAGACTGTCTGTTTTATCCAAGAAGTCTGTGCAGGGAGGTTTCCATACAGTTATTGTGCTGAGTTGTCTTCATTTACTTAAAGCTTTAAAAAAAAAAAAAAAAAGAAAAGAAAAAAGAGCCTTCATCTTTTTCGCTGCTTGACCTGTTTATGCTTACGTTCACCCCAACAGTACTGGCGCAGATGAGGAGGCGTTCTGGTGGCCGAAGCTCTGGAGCGGACAGATGTTGCCATAGTAATGTAAGCAGAAGAGAACAAATGTGAGTGGAGGGATAGATGGGTGCCAAGAACAACTCGGTTTGTGTATGTGCCGTCAACTTTCCTCTCCCGGAAACACTGCAGTCTGGGCACTGATTAATTTTCTGTAAATATTATACATACTCTGTGAAATTATATTGCACTGTTTATGTAAAAAAAACCCTCATGGTCAAATATAGATACCAACTTGCAAATTTCACAAAGACGTGTGGGCTCATTCCTTTGCCTTCTTACTGAGTCACATTTTTACATTGTCGGATTTGGGTTCATTGAGTGCAAATATCACATCCTCTACAGATTAACAACATTTAATCAGTTTAAACAAGGAATTATATATTTCTTGGGAAATGTTATTAATAACAAGATGTCAAAAGTTAGTTAATCTGTGCACATCCTAATCAGACCATGAAGAAGGTTCAACATCGGCAGACAGCAACTGTCAGTGTTTCAGCTTCATAAAACCTGATGAATGGAACTGTGGTTAACAGCTTTCTCTGTTAACCCAAATTTAGATACTCGGCTCATTGTTAATCCTCGTGCACATGCCCGTAAACGTAATGACGTTTACGAAGCGTAGCCAGTTGCGTGGAAGGTGAGGTGAAGATGAGTGGCTTGTTTTTCATTGTAAACCTAATTGAAAGGAAAACATTTCTAACAATAAAAAAGCTGCTGCATTACTGCTTGTTGGAGCAGGGTTGCACAGCTCTGGTCCTGAAGGCCAGCTGTCCAGCAGTTACCTGCTCAAATCTGCACATAGCTTTGCTGTGATGGAAAGGAGCAGAGTTGTGCAGGCCTGTGTTGGAGTAATCCTGCCTTGTATTCTTAATATCTAGTGTGGCTACTTGAGTTGTTAAGGTGTCGATGACCAGTGGGGTAACTTTGATTTCCTGAAATCCATCTTAATCAGCATAAATCAGTACAGCGATATAAAGCTTAAAGGTTAGCTGGCTAAGCAAGAAATCCTGCTTTTGAGGTTCCAGATTGCACGCTGGTGTAAAGTGTACTTGCAGTCAAAAGACTGGTGCTGAACTTCTCCCACAAAAAAGGCGGCTAGCGTTGAGGTGAGTGACTCATTTAGTGAGTCAGTCTACCGCAAAAAAACTCATTTAAGGCACATGTGTTTATTACTCACCTTTATTACTCACCTTACCCAGTAACATGCAATAAAACCATGAATTACACACAGTACACTCTATTTAGAAGGGACTTAACATCCTATTAAAATACACTTCACACTATCTCCATAACACCCACCGACTTAGCAGGTGATTCCTAGTCTTCTAGATATAACTGTACAGTAGTTAGCTTTTTATATTCTGCACTGTAAAGAGCTATATCAGGTAAGAGCTGCACATGAGTATAAAGGCTTCCGGTCCAGGGCTCCCCCTTCTCCTTTCCTTTCTATTACTCGTGCTTGTTTTTGCAGTCTTTCTCTTGTATGTCATTGGGTGTTTTTCAGGGCTGTGGGTTGTGGCTTTATTAAAGCAGCGCCTGTTTCCTCTCTCTATCGCTCTCTTACCTTTCACTTTGGTCAACTTGAAACTTGACATTTAAAACACCGGGTCTTTAGTGTCATGAGATTTGGCATCTCGGGTTTTGATTTACACATTGCATACATTTATCTGCTGGTGGAATAATTTGCCGAGGGCTCCATCACAAAGGTCATCCTGGCACTAAACCATAAACCCTCTGTAGCCAAATGACAGAGCAGCAAATCAGCTGCCTTTTTCCACTGGATTAATCAGCATGAAATGGAGCAGAAACAGCCAGAGAGCAATTTGAACTTAGAAACCTTAAAAAGTTCAGTGCACCCAGAAGTCAAAACAGTTTAGTGGGGGGCAAAATGCACAATTTGACAATCATAATTAAAGCCATACGCGGCAAAAATGCAGTGGCATCACAGTATTCGCTAAACGTGCTTACTCCTTAGGGCCTATTCTGTTTTTTTAGACCAGATTCAGCAAGAAAAGTGCATACGTTAGGTGAACTGTCCCACACGGGCCACAGAACGTGAAGCCATGACGGGCAACGTTGAGTCAGGGAGGGAAAACACGGGAAAAAACACTAGCAGGAGAAGGCCAAGAGACTGTATGCCCCCCCCCAGAGTTTGCCCAAGAGAGCAGTTAAGTCCACGAGGGGGGTGGGCCTAATCGGGGAGGATTTATAGCAGCCTACAGAAATGAGTCACACTGCTGTATGGGGGTATCCCAAAACCAACAGCTAATCTGCAGTCCATTAACAGCGTCCAACTGATTGAGGGCCTTTCCATTTGACCATTTATTTGATTTATTCATTCATAAAACATACCAAGGCAACACATACAGTAAGCATAAAATGACTCCATATGTACAAGATCACGACCTGACTACACAAAACAGACTAGGGATCGTACATGACTGAAGGTTTGGTGAGCACAAAGGGAACTTGAACTGTACACACAAGCACACAAACGTTCAACATGATCAAGGAGATCATAGAGTTCAACCATTTAAGCATTCAGATGGTTCCTTGAGTCAAAATGGTTCTTCACTGTACTGTAGAAAAGACAGAGACCACCCTTCGTTTATGTCATTTCCAAGCTAAACGAAAATCAGAAATGTCTGAGGACAATAGATAGAAAGGGAAAGTCAGAGAAAAAAAGAAACGGCTCCTGAAGAGTTTTATAGAGTGTGTTTCTGTCCATGCTTTCGCTGTAAGACAATGCTGTGGGTCTGAAAGGATGTGTAGCTGTAAAGAAGCCCTGGCTGAGAAGAGAAAAATACTCTGAAGGTATTAAAAAAAGAAAACTGTAATACAGCTGACAGGAGGACAGACTGAATACACCCAGGAGGATATATGTTGTAGATGAGGATTGCGCGAGTTCTCTTTACTTATAGATGCTGAACTATCAGTAGCGTTCTATATGACCGTTTTAAAGCCCTGTGATACAGTATGTTGCCAAAAGTATTCGCTCGTCTTCCTTCACACATATGAGCCTGAGTAATATCCCATTCTTCATCCATCTGATTTAATATGATCGCTCCAGCCTTTGCAGCTATACCAACTTCAGCTCTACTGGGAAGGCTTTCCACAAGGTTTAGGAATGTGGTTATGGGAGTGATTGACCATTCTTCCAGCCCTACACCATAATCCCCCCTCCACCAAACTTTACACATGGAACAATGCAGTCAAACAAGTACTGCTCTCCAGGCAACCGCCAAACCCAGACTCATCCATCGGATCGCCAGACGGAGAAGCGCGATTCGTCCCTCCAGTGAACACCTCTCCACTGCTCTAGAAGCCAATGGCAGTGTGTTTTACACCACTACATTCAGCGCCTGGGATGTAAGGCTTGGATGCAGCTGCTCGGCCATAGAAACCCACTCCATGAAGCTATCGATGCACTGTTCTTAAGCTAAACTGAAGGCCACATGAACTTTGGAGGTCTGTGCCTGGTTTTATACACCTCTGGCCATGGAAGTGACTGGAGCACCTGAATTCAATAGTTTGAACGTTTGGGTGAGTAAATACTTTTGGCAATAAGCTGGCATCTTGTCCAGGGTGTTTCCTTTCTTCTGCCCAATGAGTGCCCAATCCCCAACAGAAACCAGAAAGACAAGTGGCTTAGAAGATGGATGAAGGAATGAATGAATATTTTAAAATGAAAATGTGAGGATGGTCTCTGACTTTCGCTTAGTGCTGTATACAACCTGTGTGCTGTATGTAGAACCAAAGAAGAACTTTTAGAACAGTACTTATTAGGATGATAAATCTCTGACTTGCAGATCAGTGTAAGAACCATAGCATGGACCTGTTGAATTCTAGAAATACCTGGAGCAAGTCAACACACATCCACATTGGACATGTTAGATTCATTTTCTCGTCTTCATCAGCCACTCATGGAGAACCACCACTAATGTTCACATTCATGAGTATTTTGGGGAGATGATCCAGTTCTATCTCTTCCCTCTGACCCCAGGCTACTCTTACAGACTTCAAGGGGATGAATGAATCACCCTGATGAGAAGAGGCTTCCAGTGAACATGCTGGATCTGTTGTGTGAGTTGAATCTGATAGCCATAGATGTCTTGGATAATGATGTACAGATGCAGGTCCATCCGTTTCTACGTTAGACCCCTCCGTGTCTTCATGTAGGTCTTCAAAAGTCTGGTGCTGCAGAATGTGCGATGCATAATACCCGTTTTCAAGACTGTGCGAGTGTGAACCAGTCAACTGGGTCTCAGAAATACTAGAAAGGCTGGAGGATGTCATGATGGTCAGGAGAACCAAAGAGTTTTCTTCTTCTTCTGTTTGCCCAGATTCAGCCACAAATGGAGATTCATGATCCATGTTCTGTAAAGACAGCTGTACACACATCCACAACATTACACTCTGTGTTCCAGTGAAAGTTTCTTTTTCCTTTTTTTTTAATCTAACAGCTTCCTGATAAACCTATGTTCTTTCAGACCTATAGTGTTGAGTGAGGGATGGACACAGAGGATGAAAGCTCGCTTATCTCCTCTCTCTCAGACACAGATCATCTGAGGATGACAGCTTTAGTAGACGTCCAGGCCTTGCATGGTTGTTAGGAGTCCCATTTTCTCTCTCCAGTTTTTGAAACTCCTGTTTTTCGCCCACTTATTGTTCTTTAATGGCGCCTCTCCTTATGATCACAGATTATCCTATAGATAATCTCAGAAATTGCTCTTATAGCTATTCTAGATGCACAGGAGTTCAGGTAGTTGCTTTTTTTCCCCAG
Organism: Prochilodus magdalenae; assembly: GCA_024036415.1. Taxonomy (NCBI): domain Eukaryota; kingdom Metazoa; phylum Chordata; class Actinopteri; order Characiformes; family Prochilodontidae; genus Prochilodus; species Prochilodus magdalenae. The sequence continues at coordinate 562,769 of JAMWET010004884.1, read as the reverse complement.
AAGACTGAAAGAAAGGGTGGAGACATTGAATACTGACAGATTGAAAGTATACCTGGCGTTTTCTGTATATTTTTCCAATGGCAAATATTACTAAATACATAGTAGGAGCTGTTCCAAACTCTTACCTCTAAATTCACAGTTGTTTTAGATTTAGATTTATCATAAGGTTCTTATTCATTTGAAAAATATATATATATTAAAAATCCAAAAAAAAAACAAAAAACAAAACATTACCAAAACAAATGGGCGGGACCTTATTTTAGCCACTGTTTTTCATTGTTTTGAAGTAAAGGTGTTCCAAAGTCAAAAGGATCCTCTGGTAGCTCACTGGTTAATTAGTCCTCAATAATTAAGTAAATAATTATTTGCATTGTTTATTCTGCTGAGTCAGTATAATAAACTAAATGCTATAACGGACCAGAACTACAGAGATGATTCGGATCTGCTCTTTGGATCCATTCTACTAAATTACTCAAAACTCATGTGTGAATACAGTACCAGAGATTTAGGCAGTCGGTCATCATACGATGCACACTGTCTAACCAACACGCCCATCACAACGAGAAGAAGAGCGATGAGCACACCACACAGCACCGCCAGGTTCAGGCTTTCTGGAAAACATACACAGATACCAACATCCATCAGAAAACATTAGCACCACCAACAAATTCATTAGAATGCTAATACTTTTATTCATCAGTGAAGTGCAGGAAGATGTAGGTAACTGTAACTGAGGACACAGCAGAGAGCATGATTTACCTGGTGATGGGACATGAACACACTGCGGATCTGAGAAGGGTGAGGAAGCAAAGCGGGCCTTTGCGCAGTATTCCTGACCCTCCATTAGCGAACCAAACTTCACATTCTCGGTACCGCTCGTAAACACCTCAGAGAGAGTCTAGTAGAGAAGATCAGAGTTTTACATGAACAATTCAGCCATAATAAGAAAAATCACACAATCGTCCATGTCTGAGATGCAACAAAATCAGAAGTGTAGTTATTTCATTTTTATTTATTTTTATTATTGCTCACTTATTCAGATTTCTTTCAGAGTCCTTTGTGCATGAAAACAACCGCAAGATAGTGACAAAACACCTCCAGTGCTGCTTGATAAAATGAAGGATTTAAAATTTTTCATCTCCTTGATGACGCATGTTCTCATTTTTGCGTAAAGTGACTAATAGTTGTTGCACAAAGTTTGAGGTTTGAACTCACGTTACATCTAGTTCTGGGAGTTTATTGGCTGGTTGCAGCAGAAATTACTGCCTGACTCATGCAGACCTGGAGTATTTCGGTATTTGATTATTCAAGTTCATTTAATCGAGGTAAACAAATTACTGACGAAATCTGATTTCCTGCAGTTATCGGATGATTGAGTGCACGCAAACACACTCAGTGAGATTCCAACAGTCTGCTCATTAAAACGCCCTCTATAAAACAGCAATAATTCTAACACCCAAAAGCTAGGCTTCTACACTTTCTAAAAAAAAAAAAAAAAAAAAAAAAATTTCATTAGTCACTTCTGCATCGGAATGTAACTTTTATTTAAAAGCTTCAAACACAAAACCAATCATAAGAATATTAATATTCACATTAATGTGCATAAACAAGGTGGGTAGTTAACCTTCTATTGAAGGCTTTCCTATGAAGAACTCTCATGTGGCTACTTCAGTACGCTAAGCTCCCTCTTGTGGTGAATCTTGTAAGTCATGAGTAAGTGAGCGAGTGAGTGAGTAAATCAGTCAGTCAGTCATGAGAGCTGCATTACTAGACCTTCCTATCTTTAATCCGGAGTAAAGATCTTGGTCAAGATAAGATTTTTCTTAAAGCCGTATTACACAAGCAAATCTTAATTTAGGATTTGTATTTTATCTTACATGTACATCGTAGTTCAGAAATCTTGAACTACCTGATCAGGGTAATCATGTTTGTCGACTGTTATTTCCGTTTCCAACCAGCCTGTGATACAGGAACAGCCGAAACATTAACATATTATCAAAACATTGAAAAAGCAACAAACTGCCTCCATTCCAGATGTGAAAAAGGTGTCAAAACAAAACTAAAGTGTGACAAACTGGAAGTTACCGCTGTGGTAGCCTCGGTGCTGTATTGCTGGTTGTTGCCGCTCTGCAGTTTCATTTTCCATATTGGCGTGCAAACCACTCTAATGATATCTTAATAAACAGCCTCACATTCAACTCTCATGATTATTCACCATCATCACTGTTTGCCTATTAAGATTTCTTAAACATTAACACGACAGTAATTTACCGTGTGATGTCATTATGAAAGTTACAATGAACATCTTATGGTGGAAATAGAGAGAGTAGTTTGAAGTTTGAGGACAGTAGGGGTTGTTCTAAAGTAAATGTTGTCTTGATAGGATGTTACTGTAATAACTCTTCTGTCTGGAGTTATAAAACGACATGCAGCATATGTTTACTACCCTCACCAGCATAATGGCATTTCGTTTTTTATTACCTCCAACTCTGCAGTTAAGAAACAGTAATCCTGTCTCCCACTCCCCTTTATCACACAGTAGAAAGAATACTGAGAATAAAGACTTGACTGTGGGCTGTTTACTGGGATGAATAATGTCAGTGCAGTTTGCACTCCAGCTAAAGCCTTCAGTAAATGTAAACAGAAATGACCAATGTCTTTACAAACTTTACATTGGGCTAAACAAAGTTTCTGTAATGCAGCTCAAATCAGACAGAGACAGACGGACAGATAGATACCACAGACATTTAAAGGCAGTTCATCACAGTAAGACCAAGCCAGCACCACTGTATTTACATAATGCCCCGAAATGTGTTCCACAGTGCCTTTCTTTCATTATTAGCAAGATGTGCATTTCTGAGTAAAGAGCTCCCTCAGAGCAGAAAACAAAATCAAAAGTAGAGTAGAGTTTGGACACCTGGGTATCAGCTGCATTGTGCTTGTTGTAAAGCGTCACTGTGGTATTGCGCCTGAGAAAGTAGGTGACGGGACAGCAGCTCTGAGCTGTGTCTTTATCATCTTCCTCTTCCTCTTCTTGGCACTCTGTGGAAAGAAGGCAGGCAAAGGCTACCTCTACCTGTAGCCTATTCTCCTTCAGAGAGACTGAGACAGAGGGAGGGCTGAACCTTGCTTCTGCTACACAAACACAAAACAAATCCACATTTACACTGTTGCCAATGAAACAGATGCAGCTTTTACTTTAGGGGGAAAAAAAAAACCAAATTACAAATATACGCACACGCACACATACATATATATATATATATAAAGTTTGGGCAGCCTTGTTAATTTCCTGATTTACCTTTATAAAGCATTGATTGTTTGGATAAAAAAATTGTGTTAAATATATCATATAGGGGACAAACACAGTGATATTTGAGAAGTGAAATGAAGTTTATATGAATTACAGAAAGTGTGCAATAATTGGTTAAACAAAATTAGGCAGATGCATAAATTTGGGCACTGTTGTCATTTTATTGATTTCAAAACCTTTAGAACTAATTATTGGAACTCAAATTTGGTTTGGTAAGTTCAGTGACCCTTGACCTCCATACACAGGTAACTCCAATTATGAGAAAGGGTATTTAAGGGGGGCAATTGTAAGTTTTTCTCCTCTTTGCCTCTTCTCTGAAGAGTCGCAGCATGGGAGTCTCAAAAAAACTTTCAAATGACCTGAAAACAAAGATTGTTCACCGTCATGGTTTAGGGGAAGGATACAGAAAAGCTATCTCAGAGATTTCAGCTTTCAGTCTCCACTGTGAGAAACATTGTGAGAAAATGGAAGACCACAGGCACAGTTCAAGTCAAGGCTCGAAGTGGCAGACCAAGAAAAATCTCGAATAAACAGAAGCGAAGGATGTTGAGAACAGTCAGAGTCAACCCACAGACCAGCACCACAGACCTACAACATGATCTTGCTGCTGATGGAGTCACTGTGCATCGTTCAACTATTCAGCGCACTTTACACAAGAAGATGCTGTATGGGAGAGTGATGCAGAGGAAGCCTTTTCTCCGCCCACATCACAAGCAGAGCCGCTTGAAGTATGCTAAAGCACATTTGGACAAGCCAGCTTCATTTTGGAATAAGGTGCTGTGTTATTTGGGCATAACATGCATGTTATGCATGGAGGAAAAAGAACACAGGTGGTGGTGGTTCCATCATGCTGTGGGGCTGTGTGGCCAGTACAGGGACTGGGAATCTTGTTAAAGTTGAGGGACGTATGGATTCCAATCAATATCAGCAGATTGTGGAGACCAATGTCCAGGAATCAGTGACAAAGCTAAAGCTGCGCCGGGGCTGGATCTTCCAACAAGACAACGACCCTAAACACTGCTCAAAATCTACTAATGCATTCATGCAGAGGAACAAGTACAACGTTCTGGAATGGCCATCTCAGTCCCCAGACCTGAATATTATTGAAAATCTGTGGTGTCACTTAAAGAGAGCTGTCCATGCTCGGAAACCATCAAACCTGAATGAACTAGAGATGTTTTGTAAAGAAGAATGGTCTAAAATACCTTCAGCCACAATCCAGACTCTCATTAGAAGCTATAGGAGGCGTTTAGAGGCTGTTATTTCTGTGAAAGGAGGGTCTACTAAAGTTTTTTTTTTTTTTGGTGCCCAAATTTATGCACCTGCCTACTTTTGTTTAGACAATTATTGCACACTTTCTGTAAATCATATAAACTTCATTTTACTTTTTACTTTTACTTTTTTTTTTACATATATATATAAATAATTTAAACAATAATAGTAATAATAATAATTCTTGTTCTTCTTCTTCTACAGAAATTTTTAAGAGCTTTACAAAGATATATATTATGTAAATATGAAAATATAAAGCTCAACACATTGCTTGAAACGTCATAAGAAATATTACATTAAAACATCTTCTCCAACTGACTGTCATACAATCCTGGCAGTTTCTTTGTCTGTGTCAGCCATTTGCTGTTTGTGCATGTTAGACAAATGTGGTTCATCGTTTAGGTTATACTTAAAGTTTTAGCAAAGGCAAATCTTAACTTTAGAGAAGAGTTCAAATCCAGTGTGTTTCTAAATTTGTGGCACGATTGTTGTTGTTATTATGTGGGTGTATAAAGGTAATGTGTGCAAACAGGAAATGACATGAAGTGTTGGGACATACGGTCTTTCAGTGGGTCACAAATCTCTGATGCGCTCTGCTCAGTCTTTCCATCCCCATGGATGATATCCAGCCTGATGAAGTTAAAGAGAACAAAGTCTGTGATGGCCTGAGACACATCACAGCTGTGGGAGGAGATCTGGATACAACCAGACACATTCTGCCACTCCCTGCAAAACAAGCAACACAGCAAAGTGTGCACACACAATTAGGGCCCTTATGACCAACCGACTGTGATAAGACACCAAAACCTCGACTGGACAAAGAGAAACAGTGCAGAGACACCGGGTGAGACCTGTTCACAGCAGAGGTGATAGGAAGGAGACGTCTACAGAGTTTAAAGCTTACTATGTGACATGGTAATGAAGAGACTGCCTAAAGAATTCCTTACAGGGCAGAAAGGCACATGCAGGACTGTGTGAGGGAAAAGGGAGCATGAAGGACGTGTTGTTGTATTTGTGTTGTTTATTTACTACATATATACATTTTTGTCATTTTCAAGTGCCAGCTGCCAAAGGTACATGACTAGAGGACAGAAACATCCGAAATGGTTTAGAATAATATAATGTGTGTCTATCAGGCAGGAGGAGGATGCATATGCATCACCACGCAAAATGCCAACTAGTCACTGAGACGGTACGTTTGTAATGTAAGCTGACCGTTGAGTGATCTGCACACTCTGCAAACGTCTCATCTCTTTGGTGGAAAAAGTTACTAATTCGTTATGCCATCTTCACTCTGCCTTTGACTGATTTAACTCCATGGTCCTCAACCCCGAGCAGACAGGGCTGAGTCAATAAATGTAAAGAGAGTTTCTTTTCTTTTTAGTTTCTGAAAGAACAGGAGAGCAGGTGTGCGTGCGTGCGCACGCGCGCGCGCGCACACACACACACACACACACATACAGGGATAGAGAGCCTACGCTGAGGCTTAGAGCTAAACCACATGCCGGTTTCACAAGAAATTGAGATGCACTGTCAGTTTTAGCTCTTAAACTCCCCTTCTCCTCCCCTCCCCCTCTTTTTTCTTTTCCATTATTCTTTGTTTCTCATGTGCGTGGTGCATTGTTTCCTGGGTAATATACATTTATGGTTCTAGATCATACTTATGGTGATGCATCCATGACAGTCTGCGGGTGCTAGGTCTGACCTATCAGTTTACACGATCGCGGTAATCACAGAGAGACAGAAACTCAGAGAGAGACAGAAACTCAGAGAGAGACAGAAACGTGATTAGCAGTTAACATGTGAAAACATGCGCACACACCCATGAGCCTTCGCCTGGACGGTGAAGGTCGTGCTGGAGCTGAGATCAGAACAGGCCCACTGTAGACGACAGCGTAAATCCAGCGTGCTCACAGTGAGATTGCAGGACGAAAGAGAGGGCCCTACCCCACACACATACACACACACACACACACAAAATAAATGATATAGTATATAGTGTAAACGTTTATTCATATACACAGTGTGGTCTATAAGTCCAATTTAAATTATGGGATTTTTTTTCTATTGTTTTTATTAATTCTGGAAATGAACAGAATGTTGAGTAAAAATGTGAACTAAAGTTGCGATAGTAAAACGAAGTATTCAAGATTGTGTGTTATTTCTTATTTCTAGTGTTATTCTTTATTACAAGTGCTCAGATAACTTTACTAACCCACTATGATACATAGACATGCCTCTGTTCATTACTGAAATAATTATACTGACAATAGAATTTGTAGTAAACATCATTGTATTAATGTAATATAATAATATCATACAATAATAAACTTCTCAATAATAATAATAATAATAAAAAACTAATAAACAACTCAATGATGCCCATCGTTCTGAATACATCAGCAACTTCTTTGGTCACTCCGTCCCTGTTCTCTCTCTCTCTTCTTTCCAGTAAGGGAGCTTGATTATTAAAAGGTGAATGCGTTGAGTGGAGTTGATCTGATGGTGATAGTTTTGGTGATCTACCACGTTTTGCATGGTTATCCGAAATGACGGTTTTCATGGTGTCTTTTACTAATTAAACACCAGTTTGATTGTCTTTGATTTTTCATCTTTCTTATTATCTAATCTCTTCAGTGATGTCTCCTGACAATTAATTATGTGTGCTTAACAGCCATTTTAACTGGGAGCTATATAACCACATATATAACGTATGTATGTATATACACACACATACGAATTTACACTAAGAACTTCAACAATACGTTCAATTGGAGGTGTTCAAACTTTTTACAGATGATTTCATGTCTACTGCAGACTGCGTACAGGCACTGAGAATGAGGCCACTAAATATTCAGATGGACAGAGATCATCATCATCATCATCATCAATTAGAATGTGGCTTTTTGCATCCTCACACAAACAGGTTTACTTAGAGACAGACAGTGAGCGAAAGAGACAAAGAGATACAGCCACTGTGGAAAAACAAGCATACTCACCCACTCTCAGCATCATGCAGAGCAGGCAGAGGACCGAGAGAACAGCTGGCATCACCACAGCTTCGCCAAAACCACGGAAATGGTGTGTTTCAGCCAAAAGGTCGCACTGCTATCCAGATATAGAACATACTCACACTCAGCCACAAACACAGCTCTGCCAGCACAGTGTAAAAGCTCTATAACTGGGGGGGGTCTTCTTATCAGCAGATATCCTGAGAAAGTGAAGCAAGAGCAGAGGGTTTTGGCAAGCTCACCTAACCAAGGCTGGATGTCAAAGTGATAACACAACCACAGTATAAGGCTCAGTGCAGAGCCACAAAACTGCCACATACGTGTCAGAGTGAAAGAGAGGGTGCAGGAGGGTGACAGTCAGAAAAACACAACAGCTCTCTCTAGTGGAGTCACCAATCTTATTTTAATGTCATTTATTTTCAGTTATTAAAATAATGCATTTCAACTTTTTTTTTTTTTTTACATTCTCTGAAATATTGCATTCTTTACAAAGTTCAAAATAGCAACCATGACAACAATCAGCATCTCAAGTGCCATTACAGTAAGACAAGGCAATAAAGACCAAACAGAAAGGAAAATAACTTATTACTTAATATTTAGGGTCTCTCTCTCTTCATATACAACAAAAGTAAGGTGCACCTATGTGCAGCACCTCCTCGTCTCAGGATTGATATCAACAGCTCAGCTGTGGTATCAAAAACTTTACAGTAAGTCATATTTACAAAAGTCCTCTAGGGCTGGGTGGCTTCCTCACATCTCCTAACTTCAGATGATGTCCAAATAATAACATGGTGTGTGGTATTACCAACGGTGGTTTGACCTATCCTGACTGGTACCACAGAACAGGCTTAATTCTGGCCAGCAAGTGCTGTGGTGATACAAGTGTAGATAACAAAAACTACCATCTGAGAGAGCAAAAGATGAGTGACTGAAGTGACAAAGCTGAAACCGAACCCGGTCAGCCGTGCCACACAGCACGAGAGTGGTTCCAGCTAACTGATGCTAAAATGGCACCTGCTTGGAGGAAACCTGAGGACAGAAATCGAGTGTTAAAAGCAAAGGCCAGAATCAAACATGTTCTGTGGTGTGTAGCTCTTCGCTTAGCCAGCATCATGCTTAGTTTGTCTGACTTTTTTCTTTTTAGCGCCACCCATCAGTCAGCTCCCACACCACCAGTCAGTGAGCCCCTCTGAAAATGTAAACAGATTGGAATGTATTTATTTGAATGGAAATTCATCATTTTGAAATACGGTCATCAATTTTAAATATTGCGATACCACCACTATATCACCCAACCCTAAATAAGACATCATTTGCTTGAGAGACGGTCCAACCCCTGAGGGCCAACGGACACATTCAAGTTAGTAGGAGGGGGAATATGGAATAAGTCATAAGCTCAGACAAAAAAAACCCAAAAAACTGATACATGCATTATATCTTCTCTAATACTCGGCTATATGTACCCTTACCTCGATAACAGCACCAGTCGTTTCAGGCAAGGATTACAAGTGTTTTGAGAAAATTCTATTTTTAGCATTTAACCCCACTCTAAATTGGGATTGAGGTCTTTGAGGTCTGGGGATTTTGCTGATCAGTCAATAGGTCCCAGTATTCCATCATGCCTGATGACACCCTACAGTCGTCATCCTGGAATGTGGGAATGCCAACTGTGTGTTCTGCTCTGCTTCAGTGAAAGTGTGGGCTGAAATGTTGAGGAACTCTCAAGAGACTGGTGTACACCTTACCAGACCGGATTAGTGCTGACACTAAAGCAACTGGATCATTAACCAAGCGTTAGAGAAGCAATGATGCAGGTGAGCAGTTCTTTGTCAGTGGAGCTCATCACGAAATGACCCCGCCCATCACATTAATCAACACTTTCCGTTTTCTCTGCGTAATAAGCAACAGCATGAGCTTTTAAGGTGCCATTTGGGTTATGATCACAAATAAATGCCCAACAAAATGTCCACCTTTACGTGTGTGTGCTGGGCAGCGCCAGGCCGGGCTCGGCAGGGGAAGGCAGCTGGGCTCTGCAGAGCAGCCTCTTTGTGGCCGAATCTCTGTTTAAGTTTTTGTATGGGTTCTGGTGTGTTCCACGCACGCACAGGGACGGAAAACTGAAGCCTGCCAGGCAGCATCCAGAACAGGCTACAACTTCGTCTGGTTCAGGGGGCGTCACGGGGGTCGTGGCGCCATGGCAACCATTCACAGTCATGCCCAAAGGCGGCACCTCACTGTTGTTGTTGTCCAAATCGGGTAAAGGGGGTAAAGACGGTGGTCCGTTCAGTATGGGGGGGTTCCAGCCGTTTGTGAAGAGTTTTGGATCAGGTGACTCAGGAACAGTGGCATCTGGAGTAATGGAGGAACTGCTGCAGTCCATTCCCTCCTCCACACTCTCCTCCGTCAGCCTGTCTATGGACATTAACTCAGGATCTACTGGAAGACCTGAATCATCGGCTGGAAGGCAGTAACCCTTTATCTTCATGCTTTCCTCTTCCTGCCCCTCTTCCAGTTCTTCCTGAATGGAGTCTTTTAAGATCATTCCTTGTTCATCCCCTCCCTCCTCCGGGGCATCGAACAGACAGTTTGGTCTACGGATATCATGAGGCAATTCAGGCCCATTTGAAATACTGCTGTATGTGGCATGTAGGATGTGCGTGTCACCAGTACGAGTGTCTGTTGGAGTACTGAACACACTATCACGTTCAATCTCAGTGTACATGTTCACCACACTGTCACTGTCAACACCCCTCAGATTGTGACTGTTCACCGCTTCCTGACTAACTTCTGGACTTGCTGCGCTTGGGCTGCACTCCTGTGCATCACTCTCGCTGTTGCTTCTCAATAACTGGATGTCTTCTGGAGTACACGGCAATGATTGGCAGCGCCTGTGGAGCCGGGGTGGGGCTTTCCTGCAGTGGGTGGGGCTACAAGGATCAGGTGGTGGAGGCAAGGTAAAGGTGAGAGAGATGACAGATTTGCTCGGAGTGTCAAAGAGTTTGATGCGTCCACCGTTAAGGTCATGCCTCTGGGAGAAGGGATTGACCCGGGTCGGGGTGACCTGGGCAGGGTGAGGAGGGATCACGTCTGATTTACTACGGGACAGGCGACCATCTGCCGGTGCATCCAGAGATGACCTCCGCCAGCTCGGTGATCGCAGGCTTGGGGAAACAGGGTCTGCTGGACAAAGGAATCAAACAAAACAAGAAATAGCTCTTATTACATCATCGACCTGCTACATGCCTTTGAAAGAAATAACCATGTGTCCACCTTCCTGGATGTGCAGTAACTTTGAGAGATCTGACTCTCTGAAATAGGGCTGGGCTGCAATCTTGAGCTAATTGAAAATGCAGAAAATAAATAATAAATAAATAAATAAAAAAAAAAAAATAAAAAAAAAAAAAAATATATATATATATATATATATATATATATATATATATATATATATATATATATATATATATATATATATATATATATATATATATATATACACTTGGCCCACAATTTAAGGTTTATGGCGGACAATTTAAATGAACCATGTAAATGAAACTAATATCCATTAACGGTAAATTCAATGGTGATGTCTTCATAATTCAACCTTGAGTTGAGGAAAAACTCATTTTCCTCTGGGAATCTATCCATCCATCCATCCATCCATCCATCCATCCATCCATCTATCTATCTATAACAGATATTTACAGAGAAAATTACTTTACTAACAAATTCTTTACAGGTGGTGGTAATAAGAACCGGGGCTCATGATGCCTAGATTTCAGCTATAATTATTTTATTTGCTACCGAAACAACCAGCAAATGTCATGTAATGTACCATGTATGTGATGTTGATGGTAAAATAGTGGTCAAATTGAAAAAAGAAAGGAAAAAAATAAAAAAGGGTTTAAGGATCTATTTTGTCTCATAACACCCTGAATGTGACTTTCTGACATAAATGCCTTTTTAGGTTAAAACTATCAAAACTGTTGTAAAGCAATATCTTGCAAACCAGACAGTGTATTTGACGTATTAACCCTCTTCAGACATCTAGCTCACATCACCACCACCACAGTAAACAATTCTGACTCTGTTCTCTAGAACAAAGCAACCCAGACCAAACCGCTCTAAATGGCTTTCTTTATACCTTAATGATTCAAGTTTTATAAAAGTTTAAATTTTGTTAAGATTCCCCTTAAACAACATATCACTAGGTAGTAAATTACATATCCTGAATACACATAACTGATCAGGGATGGTATTAAAGGGGAACTCAACAAAGTAATTCAGAGTGGTTTGTTGTGAAATGCTGTGTTCTACAGAAACAAATTGGGTCAGTATTAACAGAGGTGGGGATAGGAACCAGACGACTGATGAGTGCCTCTCCCTCACAGAAAGTTATTATGTGAAATGGTTAGATACAGTATATCGTCGCTGTCCAAAGAAAAACATGTATCTCCATTTTTGTTGATTTTTACTTTTATGCCTTATTGGATCACATGAGCTGTTTACTCATGTAAACAGCTGTTTACCCTGGCTGTGAAATTCATGAAGAATGGACCTACAGAAATGGCCCAAAACTGCTTGGAAGGACATGTGGTTCTATAGACTTCCATTTAAATTAAATTAGGGTTTTGGCCTTTCCTGTAAAGTTGACATTTTGGAGATACCCGTTTTTCTTTGCACAGTGACGATATGCTGCCTAATGCTAATAACTAAAATGGCTGTTTGTCTTATAGACATGGTAACCCCTGGTTCCTATCACCAATGTAAAGACAACAGACTCTGTACGTTGTCAAACCACTCTGAATTATTAAGGCCAAAATTATTTAGGAATGTTGAAAAACAATGGTGGAATAATACTCAAGTATTATTAAAGTTCAGCACTTGAGTACTTTCCAAAACACACTTCTCACTTCTTAAAGTTTCATTCAGACCCTCAAAGTTCTCATTACAAATCAGAGACCAGATGAAAGATAACGCTGTGCAATCCTATGATTATTACAATATATCACACAATGTGTCCCTATTTTTCTAGTCATTAAAAAGGTTTGTCAATAAGTAAGCCAGACATGCTAGTCTAGCTATAAAGTGTGACCAGCTTTTGTCCAGCATTAAAGCTTTCTAATGACCCTAATCTGTTAAAATGTTTTTACCAAGGTTTTCTTTTTTGCTTCATCCAGTACCCATATATTTTCACCTCAGTATTGCTTTCTGTAGAAGACATACAGCAGATGTGCTTGCTGCTGACTCACCTTTAACAGGAGTTGTCTGCTCTGCCTGCTGGCCAGCACTCATTCTCCCCTCCAGTTCTAGCACTATTAAAGAGAACGGGGGGCGACTCTGGGCTGTCATCTGTATGTGTTAGAGGGAGAGAGATGAAATTATATGAAAAGATATGAGACTTCTGTATAAGAGACAGGTACGTTAAAAATCTGTGTGTGTGTGTGTGTGTGTGTGTGTGTGTGTGTAAGAGAATCTTACACTACAGCAAGTGACGGCTAGGCTGAAGAAGGCAGGTGGACAGTCTCTGACCATGTGCTGGAATGCTTCCACATCCAGACCAAAATCCTGAATTACAAAGAAAGACAGTTTTACTGAGTTACATCATTACCTTTTCGTTTACACAGGATGATGGAAGCAATAAACAGACCGAGATAACCTAGAGACATTATATCACCAGGGGGCACCACTGTCCACATCTAAGAGACAGCAGTAATCCAGATGTCCACTAGGGGGCAAACAGTAATTAACACCAAATTGTAGTGGTTGGTGACACTTCACCATTTGGTTCTCCGACAGCCTTGCGTATTGAATTTTAAGCAACTGAACATCCTGTTTTAAACAGTAAGGCTGCTTTTACAGTGCATTTGCACGCTTGCACGAATCACAGGGAAGTCTTCATTTCCTGATGTCAGCACACCAGTTAACATTATCATGTTTCCTAAACCATGTGTAAACACAAAAGTGTAAAGTAAATCCAGCAAAAGGTAGGAGCTCTTTATCAGACCACCCTCATTACATAACACCATACAGCACAAGTGGGCTGACCTTTTTGACCAGCACACTTTGATAAGGCTATAAAAGTTCATTGTTGTTAATAAGCATGGCATGGAAGCCTTGAGTGCTTCACAAAAGTACATACAGGTACAAAACTGTAAAACCAAAACAATATCTGCAGGCTCGGGGTGCAATTTGTATCCGGCTGATGTTACATTTAGAAGTATGGCCAGGAAGGACATTACAAAACTGTGTGTGCATGCTGGTTGTTATACAGTACGTTTCAGATAAACAGCTTTAAACCTATTGTTCTCGCATTGTCGTCTTATTAATACAACACTTTATTTATGAAAAACAGCCATTTCTGTTGAATATTCAATACTGTGTCTAATGTCCAATATTTCACGTCACATACTCAGCATGAATTTACATCAGCTGAATTTCTTTATACTGTAATACTGGCTGATGAGCTCACATTGAAAGTTTAAATGAATTATTAGAATGTTCTTGGTGTCCTTTGTGTCATTAACATTATTATGTTGTTATTATTATTATCATTATTAATATTATTATTATGCTTCGTAACCACAATTTTGTGTACTAGTTAATTCTGTGCTGTAACCCATTTTGCTGCAGCATGACGCAGTGTGTAAACACTGTTAAAGTTTAAACTTTGGCCCTTTAGCCCTGACCATCATCCTTCATTCAGACCCACACATTCATCCTCATTCTGTGTGGAGGCACTATGGTCAAGGCTAAAGGGCTAATCGAGGTTGTGTAAAAGTGGAAAGTGGATTATAGCTTAACTTCAGACAGGAATCAAAAACGAATGCAGGAGAGATGTACATTATACACCATTCAGATCATTTTCAGCAAAGTTGTCATACAAATCAATGGGTGTTACGACATATTTTAATTTCTAAGTTAAGTTACAAGAACTAATTTGCACCACAATCAAGGAACCACACAGAAATGCATATAAATAATGAACACATGGAATAAGTAACACAGTCACCAGAACCAATGTCAAACTCAAGTTCACCGGAGGCTTTCAATGGAGGATATGGAGAAACGATGAATTGGAACCTCAAAGCAATGATCTGTCGACTTATTAGGGTAATCTGTTTAAACCTCTTGCCATAGAATGACTGCACTGTCGTTGGCTGGTCTTTTCGATTGCAAGATTTGAGCAATTATGTGAACCTCTGCTGGATCCGAACTAAGCGACACTATATTGGAAGATGCTGAGGTAAAGTGTTCACTTGTACGAATAAGAGGTAAGGCAGTAAAGCTACTACTTTCTACAGCCCAACCACAAACAAACTAAAACGCCTACCTGACTACCGAAAATGAGGCTGGCTAGCATTTTAATAACACCCCATAATCATGGAAACATTACTGTGATTAATGGAGTTAATACTACCACTACTAATAATATTAACACTAATAACAGCTGTATCTGAAGTGCATAGATGAGTTCCTCGGTTTCGCTCAGCTTCGGCAGAGAAGTTTGTAATGCTATTTTAAACACAGTGTATTTAATTTTGATAAGTAGGTTACAAAATTATTATAGTTAAAGGATTGTTTAAAAGAGGCAGGAAAATCAATTACAAATAAAAATTTCATGTGGCTCATAATTTATGCCGCTTAAAAAGGAAATTCCATTAATTATTCAA
>JAMWET010004884.1:532500-542500 GCA_024036415.1 Prochilodus magdalenae | reverse complement strand
TTCTTTAACAATAAGCGAAACTTTAGGTTTAAGGAAGTTACCAGCTACACTTATTGCCAACAGTAGGTTGTGATTCATAACGGCCAAAAAAATAAAGGAAGATGAAACTTTGACTATTAGTGTTCAATCAGCATGATTTCCAGTGCAGTGCTGATAATCACTTCATAACAGGGTGGAAATCTTCACAGAGGGGACGCCTGAGAGCGATGAAACTTGTGGAACCCGAGCAAACCCACTGGCTCTTTTTCCAGAACTTGGAGCATTAACTTGCCATTCTTGAAGCAAGGCCATAATAATAATAATAATAAGAATAATAATAGAAAAGATGGTAGATGGTAACCATGAGGATACCTGTACTGTTTAAAGGTAAGACGCCTTCAAGCCCTCTTGTGGTCTCTGTGCACATGCTTGCTTTGCTGCATGGCTGAATTAAGACTGCTATTCTGAGTGCAGGCCAGATCAGCTCTGCAAACAGCAATCAACACTGATAAAAAGTTTGATATGACATCTACTGTGTAGATATCCATCACACCGATGTGAAAGAGAGACTTTAAAAGTGCATCCGTATGCAGAAGCAATCAAATCTTTCAGTTCCCATCTCTTCTGAAGCGGAACTCTGAAACAAATCTAAGAAATAGCCTCTTGAAACGTTATTTACATTCCCTCTCTGCGCCACTGCAGCCAACTCAGATGAAGATTAGAGAGGAACTTACTGACCTGTAATCTGGAATTTTCTCTGCCAGGCCAAAATCCCCAACAACAGCCGTGCAAACGCCATTTTCCCAACGCACCAGACAATTCTACAAACACACAGAGAGACATATATTAGTGTGTGCATGCATATTTGTGTATGTACACTTCAGCGTCCAGCTTATTGGTTACACCTACCTTGTTTCTACCCTCATTGGGCATTTCCTCAGAAACACCCATCATATAAGTGTATAGGTGCATGTGCAAGTGACTGTAGCCCATTAGTTGCTGGACAATTTATCAGCCTCCCCTCCACCACATCCATCAATAGGAAGAGACCACCATAGGACCACAACTGAGCAGGTATTATGTGGTTGGTGGACTATTTTAAAGGCTATATAATTACTGTCTGTAAAGATGATTGTGCCTCTCAGGATTACATGATCTACATACTACTGTCATCACACTGACACATTGTGTTTACCCAGAAGGTAAAAGTAGCACAAATTCCCATATTCTTCCATGTGACACAGATGTGGTACCCGCAAGTCAACAGCATAAACCACACTGAAGACTTTCTCAGTTCCTATTTGGGAAACTTGGGTGTTGATATATGTGGTATTGAAATCCTATACAATATGAGGCAATGCGAGTCTAAACAGCAAGATCAGAATTTTTGTGACTATGTCAATCCAGGTAGACATTGATCATAGTTTGATGCTGCCGAGAAATTCTAAACATTGGGTTGATGTTTCTGTATATTAAAGAAAAACCCTGAAGTTTAAAAAAAAAAAAAAAAAAAAAAAAAAAGGACATGGAATAAAGAAATGGTCTCGGCCAAATAACATGCCCTTTTTACAGCAGGTTCAAACACGTTCTCCGAGATAAGCCCGGCTGTCAGTCATTGATCTTTGCGATCTCTCATGGATGCTGGTAAAGATGAAACAGAAATCAGGAGTGGACCTGTGTCCATCAGCAGTCATTGTTTACCTCTGGGTGAGTGTGCGTGCCATGAGAAGCATGTGGTCTTTGCTCATGCTGTTCAGTTCAGGAGCATGACCCCTTCAGACTAATGTCAGGCATAGGCCACATTTAAAAGACAGTGTGAACAGCTTCACAAGTAAATCAGACTTGGTGAGGAAATCAGATTTGGGCTGTTACCTGCTATCTGAACGTTACACTATCAGTTTTAGGAACCTAAACATCAAGCCAGGACATCTGAGCCAGCGTGTGTGACACCAATACATATAGACATTTGACATGGTGTGAAAAATTTCCTACAATGGGTTACGTCTGGCTTCTAAATTATTTTAGGCAGTACAAGTCCAGCCTACTTCTGGACTTAAGTTTTTCTTATTGAAAGCCCCAAGTACTGTTGATCTATGGCAATCTTGGTGGGCTACCCATTTTTGAACTTGCTTACTTTCCTTTGAATTTTCTCTTCATTACGCACGTCCTATATCTCATATCTAAGCTCTAAAAATTAAATAAACAAAGTGTGGTCTCTGACTTTTGCACAGTACTGTATGTGCACCATTACGTGTAACAGTATGTTGTTGCTGTGGATGCCCAGGAGTGCTAGTATACCTTAGAGGTCAGGTCTCTGTGGAATATGCCTTTACTGTGGAGATACTGGAGTCCTCTGGCGACGTCCAAACCCAGTCCCATCCTCACAGACCATGACAGATACACATCACTGTCCAGCAGCTGCTCCAGATTTCCACCGTTAATGTACTACACACATGCGAAACACATATGGCCCATTCAGACAGGCATGTAAAACACAGACATACAGACATATACTGATTGGTGATACATGCCAACTTTTTGTATTGTACTGAAGATGGAAGTGAAACGTATTTTAAAAATAGGAGACAAGAAATTTTTGATGATATGGGCTCTTTAATCCGCAACTTCCACCTGACATGGCAACTTTCATTAAACTGGCATTCTTCAGAACGGGTAAAAATGATTGCAGCACAAGTCTGTTTCTGTGGAACTGAACCATACCTCAGTGAGAGCATGGAGGTGTCCCTCATGTACACATACTCCGACAAACCTGAAAGAGGGACACACACACACGCACACGCACACGTTCATATACCCAGAAATACTGAAGCAGATAAAACCTTTGCAGAAGTGACCAAGCAGACACGATGAGGATGCATGACATATAACATGACGGACCAAACACGATGACCAAAACATATTTCGAAACTTATTGCAACACTGCAAACTGTAGCAGGTCTTGATTTCCTATTTCACAACTCAGCTAAATGTCTAATGATGTGTCAGGGCCCACAGTAGTCCGTCATATGTAAAACACCATGCAGAGCTCTAATACCAGCAGGGCCGCAGGAACACACAACCAATCCAATACAAACCAGCACAGGGGTGGGCAATAATACTATATCGTGACACTTCAATGCATTTTTACAATATGCAATATGTATTATGATTTTTTTAATTTTCTGTGTGCATTACAACAACAACAACAACAACAACAACAACAAGAGCTGAGCAATAAGAGCACATTGGACTCAGTGGTAGGCGGGGCTTAAAGACACAGAGGGTTTCAGACAGGCTGAAAAAAAAAAAAATTAGACCCAAAAAATACAATTAACAACAACACTGAAATGGAGCCCCTTTAAATGGGTCTCCTTTAAGTGATGCAATCGTGAAAACTTGCCCATACAGGGTATAAATTTGAACTTCTCCTGAACAGTTTCTATAATAATTAATTTATAGGCTTTCATGGTTATTAAGAGCTTGGGTCATCCAGCTAACTACAAAACTACGATAAGCATTTTTGCCAACACCAGCTCCATACAGATACTACAGATAAGCATTCTGGCTGGATTTGGTATTTGAGTGTCTAATGAACGGATATCTGTTTATCCGCACGGAAGGAAACGGCCCTTGGCCAAAAATTAACACAGGCCTTGACTTTTCTGAGGTGATACTATGACGAGCTCACCAAAACAACACATTGTCACATCAATGGATAAACGCTAGATTGTCGGGACACTATATGTATATTGCTTCTGGATGCAGCGAACACCAGTTACATTATCCTTAACATGCTTACTTTAGATATCTGCACTTCAGAGTGGCCCAGTATTCAAACACTGGCACCTTGGACAGTTAACACCTTGAACAGAGGTAGTCAAGTCCCTGTGCACTAAAGGAGGCCTGATATCAGATCGGTGCTGTTGCCTCTTGTAAATGAGTAAATGTGCAGTGTTGTGGTGATCTAACCTGAGAATGTTTGGGTGACACAGTCGGTTCATCAGCTGCACCTCTTTCAACATGTTAGCTCTGTTGCTGGCCAGAGTGTTCATCTTCAGTGCCATGACCTGCCCTGTGATCCTGTGCTTCACCTAGACAGAGAGACAGAGACAGAGAGACAGAGACAGAGAGAGAGAGAGAGAGAGAGAGAGAGAGAGAGAGAGAGAGAGAGAGAGAGAGAGAGAGAGAGAGAGAGAGAGAGAGAGAGAATAAAGAGAGTGAAAGAGTGAGAGCGAGAGAACGAGTGAGAGAGAGAGAGAGAGAGAGAGAGAAAGTGAGGATGAAAATGAATTGAATCTGTCACAGACAGAAATTTTAAAACCAGCTCTGATCTATTGATGTCTACTGCAGCTGGACCAAACACACTCGCTTGGTCTCATTCACCCTCACACACACACCTCCTTTTGATTCATCCTGGACTTCAAAGAAAGACATTGCTGAGACACAAGCGGGAAATGGACTAAAGTCTGATTCATCTGAATCCAAAGGCCCTGCTTAGTGTTCTAGTGCCTTCAACAGGATGTTCTAAAGTGCAGAGTCATTGAATGCTCTAGAACGCGTGATGCAGAATGCTGCAGCACTGCCACTGAGATAAACAAAAATATTCCAAAAGTAGGTGTTTTACCACATGCAATATTCTCCCTTCAAAGACACTGCTACATGCAGGCCAACATAGAAGTCACTGTGCGACAATGTCTTGCATATATTAGGGTCTAAACTATATGTCACATCTTGCGTCATAAAG
This sequence comes from Prochilodus magdalenae, assembly GCA_024036415.1. NCBI lineage: Eukaryota > Metazoa > Chordata > Actinopteri > Characiformes > Prochilodontidae > Prochilodus > Prochilodus magdalenae. The sequence continues at coordinate 537,777 of JAMWET010004884.1, read as the reverse complement.
CTGAGAATTTTGCCCTGTGTACACTTCCTTCAATATTTGTATAATCAGCCCCTTAAAGGAGCAATTTATAAAACTTTCAGATGAAAACATTCCAAAATTAACTCAAACTATCAACAGAATGTGCAGAATGAACAGCTTTGATGGTATGTATGTCCGAGGCGTATGTATAGTATGCTAGCTAACAAGCTCTAGCCCATCCTGTCTCAAAAGACCACTCTGTACATCCAAAGGGGATAGTGAGTCACTCTAGCGTTGCCTGCTATCAGTCCAACATGAGAGGATAAAGAAATAGCAATAGCATTGGTATTGCACCAATTTAGATCATTTAAGGACAGGGATTCAATAAAAGGACCAGTAAATGCAACAAGGGCTGTGACTGAGGCTTTTCAATAAAGATATAAATGGAAGAGATATAAGTGGAAGCAAACCAGACTTAACACTGGCACAGCTCTCCACCACTGGAGAGGCCCTTGGCCAGTTAAGGGGTGAAATATGAATCTGAACTCGCAATGTTTCATCTACACTGGTATGTAAACAGTGACGAGGAGGAACTGGGCATTTCTTATAATAGAAGTGGACACCACAACTTGCTGATGATAGGCCATCTTCTATTGCATATAAGCATGAATTTGACAGGTTGAGCGATGCAAGATGATTTTCAGTGCAGTGATTTTCCATTAATGACATTCATTTCTGTCGTAGAGACCCTAACACGACACAGACTCAGGAAAGATGACACCACTTTAGAGCTCTATTTAACTGACATCATAAGATCGTCAACCAGCCAAAATGCCCCACACATACCAGCAAGCTTGGCAAGTGTGGTAGTTGGGTTACTTGAACAGTAGTAGCCCATGTTTTGCATGGTCCTGTTAAAGTGTTGAAGATTCAAAGTGGGCTTACTACTATGCATCAAGTTAGCATGTGAAGGATCAACAATTGATCATATGACTTTTCAATTTCTGTGAAGCTTGTCGAACCTAGCAACAGACATTACGTGTAGGCGGAGCATAGATAGGGGAGTTACTGAATGCTTGGAAGTATCTATTCTCTCCTTTATGAATGCATGACTCTGTAGGATTGGACAGCTCATTAATTTCAGTCTGAGGAAACTGATCATCTTTATCGACAGTCTAATACTGTATTTACACGCAACACGAGAGGACTTTCAGGACGCTCCTCTGAGATTCACACTCTCCAACTTCATCAAACTGCCCGGTTGTCAAGGCAACATACCACTTCCAGTGGGTTTTCATGTGTGTGTAAGTACAACTCCCACTCACCCTCTGTCACACACACACACAGCCCAGCCCCCAAAAACACACACATACACACACACACCTCAAACCCTTTTATGGTCAGTATGGGAGTCCGTGCTCTGAGCATGTCTTAAAGCAAGCGTGTGTGTGTGTGTGTGTGTGTGTGTGTGTGTGTGTGTGTGCTGTCTCTTCACTTGAGAACGAGTTTACCACTCACTGCCCCCTTAGCCTCATTCTCCATCACCCCACACAACAGCAGCACAGCCAGAGTAAGACTCTCATCTAAAGTTGTCCATAAACAGACATTCATTACCAGTGATTCAGTGCTCTTAACTTTTAAGTACAGATTAAGACATTTATTGGAGCTGTTCACAATTATTTTCCACAGCTGTAAGCTGTTTACACAGCAACAAACATTGTGGACGGTGTGCTTTTGATGCATTGTGATGGGGTTAATAAATACGAATAAAAAGAGGCTGAAAGCACATTTGCGGAGACACAGGTTCTACTAAAACACGACAAGTTCCAAAGTCCTTTCACTCCTTTGTCAAGTGATCCAAAAATTGCTACAATAAATTTTCAAGCAGCAAAAAAAAAAAAAAATTCTTCAGAAGCATCTTGCCGGTGAAATGAGGGTATGCTGTGACAGGACTGGAGGTAAAGTCAGGAAGTCTACAGAGTTATGCTGAAATACTTGTTCAAAACACACAATGCTGGTCGTCTGTTGTGCTTTGAGCAAGCTTTTGCTGGTCCACCAGCACTAACCAGCATGGACCAGCATGAATTCCATTTTTTTAGCAGGGTAGCCACCCACACCCTTAAGCGACAGCTGCAGGAATTGTACTGTATTGTATTTTAGCTCGTGCCAGCTAAAACATGCTGATAGAATCATTATTCAGAGATTTATGAGCTCAATAAATATCACAAGTTTATCGAATCCATCTCTATTAAAGAGCCTGCCCATGCATGCCATAACTCAGTATAGCCACCTGCAATCGCACACAGCCGTTACAGCTCTTTCTCAACGATTGCAGTCTCCAAACTTGTTTTCTTGTACTCACAACCACATGCATTTCTGCTGAACATCAGATATACTGGATAGGCAGAAGTGCAGATGACTCATCAAGTGCCACCAACAAGTACTTTAGTCAGTCTCTGTGTCCCGTCCCCTCCTGAGTAAATCCAAGCATGCTTTCGGTTATGTGTAAGACGCGGGAGGAAAGGAGGCAGGGCTGCCTTTGATTCCCCAGTAAAAGCATGCTGAGGTTTCACACTGTTGGCCACAAGCTCAATGCACTCATTTCACTCACTCTAGCCAGACAAACTTGACTCATGCATGCAATTCAAGCCCTGATGAAAGGTCATGTGATGGTGAGGTTTCTGTGTATGAGCAAAAACCCACCCTGCTGCTTTGAGGGTTCAAAATAATGATCGTTTTCACTCATTAGAAGATACAAACAGCTGCAGTTCAACACTTCCAAAGACTACACCACTCTGCTTTGACTACACGGTTCGCTTCCATTAAACCACATTTTTGGGTGGACAAATAAATTTTTTTTATAAACAGTGATGTTCAAATAACCTCATTGTTGTTGCTTTTTTATATAACGTACTGAGAGATTTCAGTGCATGCCTGCTCAGATCTTTTCTGAGATATTTATACTGTAATACATTTACAGTTCTATGATTTACAGTTTCTAGTCTGTATTGTCCTTGCTTGTACACATGTACTGCTCTCTCAAAACTGTAAGTGACTTAGAAAATCTGGTTAAAATTTTTCTATACGTGTTTTTAAAAAACGTTTATAAGTACAATTTTTCTCATGAATGCCACTTAAATGCCACTTAAATTATAATTCAGGTTATTGTTTTTCTAAGTTATATTATATTAAATATAAATTAAATAGTTTAAGTAACTATTTTTGTACCTAATTTTTGTAAATGTTTACCCTATAAACATCAAATTTATGCTATAGGCAGATAACATAACACTAGAAAATATTGTCATGCTTTACTTCACCCTCCAACTGTACCCACAGACACAGAGCGAGAGACACAGAGCGAGAGACACAGAGCGAGAGACACAGAGCGAGAGACACAGAGCGAGAGACACAGAGCGAGAGACACAGAGCGAGAGACACAGAGCGACAGAGAGACAGACACAGAGCGACAGAGAGACAGACACAGAGAGAGAGAGAGAGACAGAGAGACAGAGCGACAGAGAGACAGAGAGACAGAGCGACAGAGAGACAGACACAGAGCGACAGAGAGACAGACACAGAGCGACAGAGAGACAGACACAGAGCGACAGAGAGACAGACACAGAGAGAGAGAGACAGAGAGACAGACACAGAGAGAGAGAGACAGAGAGACAGAGAGAGAGAGACAGAGAGACAGAGAGAGAGAGACAGACACAGAGAGACAGACACAGAGAGAGAGAGACAGAGAGAGAGAGACAGAGAGACAGAGAGACAGACACAGAGAGACAGAGAGAGAGAGAGAGAGACAGAGAGACAGACACAGAGAGAGAGAGAGACAGAGAGACAGACACAGAGAGAGAGAGAGACAGAGAGACAGACACAGAGAGAGAGAGAGACAGAGAGACAGAGAGACAGACACAGAGAGAGAGAGAGACAGAGAGACAGAGAGACAGACACAGAGAGAGAGAGAGACAGAGAGACAGAGAGACAGACACAGAGCGACAGAGAGACAGACACAGAGAGAGAGAGACAGACACAGAGAGAGAGAGAGACAGAGAGACAGACACAGAGAGAGAGAGAGACAGAGAGACAGACACAGAGAGAGAGAGAGACAGAGAGACAGAGAGACAGACACAGAGAGAGAGAGAGACAGAGAGACAGAGAGACAGAGCGACAGAGAGACAGACACAGAGCGACAGAGAGACAGACACAGAGAGAGAGAGACAGAGAGACAGACACAGAGAGAGAGAGACAGAGAGACAGACACAGAGAGAGAGAGACAGAGAGACAGACACAGAGAGAGAGAGACAGAGAGACAGACACAGAGAGACAGACACAGAGAGACAGACACAGAGAGAGAGAGACAGACACAGAGAGAGAGAGACAGACACAGAGAGAGAGAGACAGACACAGAGAGAGAGAGAGACAGACACAGAGAGAGAGAGAGACAGACACAGAGAGAGAGAGAGACAGACACAGAGAGAGAGAGAGACAGACACAGAGAGAGAGAGAGAGACACAGAGAGAGAGAGAGAGACAGACACAGAGAGAGAGAGAGAGACAGACACAGAGAGAGAGAGAGAGACAGACACAGAGAGAGAGAGAGACAGACACAGAGAGAGAGAGACAGAGAGACAGACACAGAGAGAGAGACAGAGAGAATAACTTAAAATATCTGTCCAAAACAAACGACACACATATTCACATTTCTCAAATATTTGTTGGGATCAGCTCATAAAAACGTTTACATTCTCACAACCCATCTCCTTCCTTTAATGCATTCATGCTTACATTTCAGTTGTTTGCAGTTTGACTCTTTCCAACTAAAAACTTTTCAGATGCTGTTTGAAGCTACAGACTAGTGAAGAAATGTGCTAACAGGGAAATAAAACTTGGACAGCTAATTAAATGTTATTTTTATTTTTAGCAGTGATTTGTTTATCACCGTCTGTTTCTGCAAGCTGTGTGCTGTTGACTGGACTGGAGCAGAACATTCTTGAGCTAAATAAAGATTTCAAATTTAAATTTCAGGCCCAGGTACAACAATGACTCCGCTTACATGACTGAAATTGCATAACACACGTGCAAAACTGTTAATATGCCCTGTCACTCAATGACTCAATTACACATTCTCTTATCTGAAGTTACACCTGTTAGAGAACTTTGGAGTGCACTGTATGAAATCTAATCTTACTCTAGGTGATGACCTTATGAACCATGACGCATCTCACACAGAGTGCATCAACAGTTAGCAAGTCCTCACTCATTTCTATTCCTCTTCTGTGGTCTCTATATGAATAACAGCGTGTTGCTTTTAGTG